>KZ346381.1:57675-74898 GCA_002352805.1 Teladorsagia circumcincta | reverse complement strand
AACGTGGATTACGGTTGCGCTAGCTCATCGGACTGCGAAAACCGTCCTGTGTAGGCGAGTCGCACCGCGCACCGTATCGATTTAGCGTCAAATTGAAAGGACTGTAGTACCATGGTACGTCTGATATTGCACAGTCCACCCACCCATCTCGTCCCTTTCATCTAGTCGCGCGAAGGGCCTCCCGTCGGTGCCCATTTTTTGCTAAAATTTTGCGAGATGGACCGTTTGAACAGGATGCTTGACAAGGAGCTGTTGTTTGTTGTTGAGAGGGGAATGTCAAGCTCTGAGCCTTTCAAATTAGAAATTTCTCACCGTATTTAAGACCACTTGGTGGTTGCTTCTTCTTTGCGTTTCCTTCTGGGAGAACTTGCTTGAAAACTTCCTAAATGTTGCAAATATCGCGAGTATCAAATGAATTGAATTATAACTTCGCTGCCACCTTACTGCCTTGATAGATGCTGAACATTTTCTTCAAGATATTATGTCTATCTGCATTTCTTCCTCCAGACATCTATGAAGAACAACTGGTCTATGTTGCTTTCTTGACCATGTTGAAGTGTTGTGAAATACTCACATTACCAAGTTTCTTACTTTGACTAGCCTACGCGATAACTGAAATGGTGAGAGGAAAGTAGTGAGCCAGAAGGAATGGTATGAGCAACCGAATGTGGGTAACTTCGCAAACAAATGAGAGCCACTGAATAGCTACCATCATGATTTCAGTTGCATGAGTATATGTTATTCGCAAGATAATCTCCTTCCCCAATTGCGAAAACTCACGTTTTGTGGAAACTGTTCGAGTGGGCGCTTGCAAGAGATGAGGGCATTGCGGCGGCATTCAAAACCATGTCAGACATCTTTTTTTTTTGTTGTGAAAGGGAACGAATCTAAATGGTGGGGCCAGAAACTTCAGCAATCGGACAATTCTCATTTTTCCTCCGGTATCTGCCCTTTACTATGTTTACATAGAGAGTCCTTCAGGTCACCATGGCCATTCAAGATGAGGTGTACACTCATGTATGCGTCTCGGAACACCGATCTCGAATGTGGCTTCCAAACCTGCTAAACGATTCGGCAAGGGAAGTAGAGGTTCGTTTCACCAATTAGGTCCAGTTCTTGAGGCTATTCGACAACTAAAGGGTGGTGCTTCAGTGGCGCAGCCAGTAAGCGACTGGACTTGGACGAGCAGCACCGAAGCTCGACTTTTTGATGCGTGTTTTGCTTTTGCATCTGTCTTAAAACTTGTTTTGAACGTTTGCAAAACAGTTTCGCGTCCAGCTTCTACTATTTTTACCTTCTGATGATCCTTTCCTGGGCCAGTTTTGGGAGAGGGGGGAGGGGGGGGGGAACTTTTACCTTACTTCACCCAAGAAGGGTGCTTTGGTCTTCATAACCAATCCGAAGCTTAACTTGATTCATATATTACTGTAACGCTTCAGAAACACTCGCTGAGCATATGTATGTGCTACCTTTTGAAAATGAGTGAAGTAGAAAAACTTTCTACAGTGTGAGCATCGAATGAAGAAAAACTCATTGCAATCATCGCTCTCACACATTCCTTCAATCTAGCTTTGCCCCGGATCCCTCCTTGCCATCTAGCGATTCAAATATTTTGAATCCCTTCAACCTGAAATTCGAGCGCTTGGAAAGGTTGCGTGCTCCTTCGTAGAGTAATGGCACAAAAGTAGTTCATCTTTGGAAACCCTTCAGCTAGGCAAGGGAATGGGTAGAGTAGTCAAAGTTGGACGCGAAATTGGTTTGCAAACCTTTAAACAAGTTTTAAGACAGATGCAAAAGCAACATGCTTCAAAGACTTGAATGCCTTTAAGAACTGGACCTCACTGGTGACCCCTCCCCCTAACTTCTCTCTCCGAATCGTTTAGCAGATTTGGAAGACAGATTTGAGACCAGTGTTCCAAGTCGCATACGTGAGTACAAATCTCATCTTGAATAGCCATGGCGACCCGAATTTAGTCTAACTGGGCACCTCCTATGTTGCGATAGGTCTATGAATGTAATTGACTATTTCGAACATATGTTCCCTTTCTTTACGCAGAGATTGCTTCGAAATCTCATAGTTCTCAATCGCCACAAAATACTGGTGGGGGAGGGGGAGGGTGGTCTGTCAAATTTGTATTTTAGTGGTTGTTATTTTGCCGGTTGATTGGAAAACACATGAAATTTACTGCAGAAACGTGATGCATCTCGACCTGAGTCAACCGAGTGTGTCAATTACAAAACTTTCACTACCTTCCCGCTCTTCTGGGAGTCTCGACACCACCATTTCGCCACCATCGGCGTTTGGAGGTTCCTTCCTGTCACACTGTCTCCCCCTAACCGTCCTCATGATCGTGGCTACTTCTCCAGTACTTGATTCTGAAACAATTCGACACACTCCAACCCGCCCCTTCTTCCTCCCCCGCCTAGGGGGCGAAGGGGAGGAGTAGGAGTTGTGCAAAGAAACAGCGGTTGCTTATGCTCGACTATTCTCGGGTCTTTTATCCGACGGGGGACATCTGCTCATGCTATCGGAACAAAACTTGTTAAAAACTGGATACATTACAATTCTTGACAGGCCTGACATTGTTAGGTCACTATATACGACAGGCTCTAACATGGTCTCTCCTGTTAATAGCAATGCGTCAGCCAGATGTCTCCTCGTTAGTCAACAGACCCGTTTCCTCTAAAACAGAGAAACCAAAAACGACCATCTTTCTCAAGCAGTCCCATATACGACCCCTCTCTTCTCAACCTGGAACAACGAACAGTTGCCATTGCTCCCGACTCATCTTGCCCTTCACACCTCAAAACTTTCATTTAAAAACCACTATGAATCGGGGGCTGAAATTATTTCCCCGGATGGTTTTCTTTTTCTTCTGAACAAGACGAGTAAACCAGGGGATAATACGGTTGCTCATCGAGTAAAGCAGAAGATAGTACGATTATAGTATCTTCTGAAACTCCAAAGCAATCTTTCCAGTCAAGTAACCGTTGTCAAAGAGAATCGTTTTCGATACTTTGGCGGTTTTGAAATACATTCTGGATTTAACTCATTTTTGAATGCCTACACGTATTCACCTTCGCATCGCTTTAGGATCGCTGAAACCCTTCACAGCAGTGTATGGGCGGAACTATTTCGAAAATTGACTGGATGGTGGTCGAAAGTCCAGGTGAACAGTTGAAGAGATTTGCTTGTAGGTAAGGACCAGTAACGCTTAAGCTTTTTATACAGATAGTAAAGAGTTATCAATGCAATGATTATTATGATAAGCATTCCGTATGTTGACCAAAGAAACGATGATTCTTCTTCTGTACCGTATTTCCATCTGCAATATATTGGGGATTAGAATGATTATGATATCTTATTCAGAAATCATTTGCTTTGTTATTGATCCGAATCAATGAGGAATGACTATGGTTTGAGAGAAACCGAGAAAGGGAAGCGATATGTAAAACATGTTATGTTGGCCCATATTTCTTCCGGTCCAGGCATCTGCCCACATAGCCTCTTTCCTTGTTCTTTTATTCTTAGCCCACGCAAGCTTCTGTTAATGCGAATGTTAGAATTCTTTCCGGAAAGAGAGCAGTGCCAGGGTCCACCGCGTTGTATAAGAGTTCTCGGAGGGTGAGGGGGAGTACCATTTGAGATTTTTGGATGAACTGTTCAGGTTTCCCAGGTTTGTTATGAGATTGTGGAAAAGTGGTTTTGACAGACGTTTTCATGCTGGTTTCCAGGAAAATCAGGCGTAGTTGGGAACTATGCACTGGTTTTAAAGCCAGCTCAAAGCAATAGTCTCAGATCCAATTCGAGGAGTCATGCGGTCGGTAACGAAGTTGTAGGTAGGGAGTTGATTGAAGATGATGAAAAAGGGAAAGAAAAAGGCCAACGGGGCACCACCTCCCCGGCTCAGAAATGAAGTGAAAGATGTGGTGAACGAGCTGTCTGAACTTGCCCGTAGTAAATGCGCCCCAGTTGCAATTGCTGTGCAATTGCTATGCAGGCATACCACATTCCTGAACATCATTACTTCAGTCGTCACCAAAGTCGTGTTCAGAGGTTCAACACATACAGTGAAACCACACTGCTTCGTTACTGGTGCAGCCGCAAGGCACCACGGTGGTTGATTTGATGGACCTAGTTCAAATAGTCCCTATGGTCTTAAGACGACCGCAAATGCCTTCGCAGCCAGCGCTCTCCACGACTGGCAAAGGGTGGCGCGAACATAACTGGTACTCCTCGCCTCCTTCGACAGTGATCTTCTCCATTTTAGCGACGTTTCAAGGTGAGTTTTGTGGTCAAGGTCTCTTCTTATGTGTTTGACTAGGGCTCGCGCATCGTCCCACACCATTGGCATCGGATTTTTAGAACCCTGCTGAGACTGTTGCTCTGAAGCACGCTTTGGGATAAGGCATGCTCGCTTGTTCTATCCCCTACTGTGGTACAAAGGCGGACAAGCGTTGATGTCATATCCTTTTGTGGCTCGGAAATGCGCGAGAATGACACTAGCTGTTCGCTCGACCCGCAATCCACACCTTTTTCCGCAAGCCCAGCCTTGCCAGCTGCCACGTGACGCTGCGAGAAGGGTGCGACCGCATTTGCGGCACGTTGGCGTTGTGGCTCACTGACGTTGGCGCTGGAGCAACTGGAGATAGTCGTTTGCTAAACTCGTCCTATCATGCGCCTCCCTATCCCAAGGTGGAAGATGGCTGGAAGGAAGAGATGCGATGTTCAAGGCGTGATCCGGGGTTTCTATTGATTTTTTCCTTTCCCAAACCACTCCCCATCCACAGCTTCATTATTGAATGTTATTAGATATCTATTTTCACCTGAGGCTTATTTTTATCTGTAGAAACAGTCATAGTGGTAGCCATAGGGGATTATGTCGTGTTGAAACTTTCATTAGGAGATGACTCGAATCTTGATCGGAGCAGAGCGACGAATGGTCTTTAGTGATCTCACACTGGATTCTTTTGCTCTCTATTGATGGCACATGGTTTTCAGAAAAAAACCGATAACCAGATATAATTGTATGTACTACTATGAGCAGCTTCTGTTGTAGGTATAAGATTACCCATTTTTCAAAGCTTATTACCGAATTTCAGTTACGTTTCACTTGAGCGCTCACAGCGATTACTTTCCTTTGCTTTTCATGCATGTGGGCAAATGCCAGTACAGCCACCATGATGGTACAAAACTGACCTGAGCTTCCGACTACGGAGATGTGTTTGTGCAGGACGTGCATTCTTAACTCTTTCGAAGCTTTCTACTTCCAATCTGTCAGATTCCTGAGAAACAACAGAATGCAGTCGATGCCTATGGTTTCGTCTACTGTCTAGGGGAAACTGATAACAGACTTACCCTTTTCTCAATAACTTGATCATCGACACCTGAAGAAGAGTGTTAGATGAGTGGAATAGTTTATGAAGCACTGACGCATCGGTAGTTGCTAAGGAATTTTTGGTCGTTTCAAAAAATTCAATACTAAAAACTGTATTGCTGGATTATTTAGCTTACTTACAGTCTATATCCGTGAGACAGGGTAGGCGGGGCTATGTACGTGATTGCGGACCACACAAATGTGATAATTGTCGGGATAAGCTGCTTCCAACACACACTGCTTGATATCAGCGAAGAATGCTGGCAACAACTTATCCACGCAACTTCTATCAAGTACGGCAGCGGCCACGTCACTTCCGCTTATACGCCTACCCTGAGCCTGGGATATGGACTGTATAATCAGTGGGTATTTTTGTTTATATTTGCCTATTTCGTCAAAATTCCAAAGATTAGCGGCAATGAGTTCTGCCTTCACGGTATCATCAGTATTAGGAATGTAATGTTTCATTCGCAAAGAATTTGTCCAAGCTGAACTGGTTTATCGATACAATGTCCTCGTCACTCCCCACATAAGACTTGTAAGTAAGAACGCACCAGTCACAACGCGGGCTGCGTACCGGAGTTGGTAACGTTTGCATGCTAAGGCCCCACGATAGCCCTTAGGTTATTATCACCTCCTTCCACCTACAAACAGTGTCAACGTCCCAAACTAGATAAATCTCATGAGTAAAAACACTTTAGTGCCACGCGAGATGGGCAACGGAGTTGGCGACTTTTGCGAACTGCGCATCTTATCAGCCCCTATCAGCTGTTATCACTTTACGCTACGCATAAAATATGTTCCCGTCCCATCCCCTACACTATATCTGGAAAACAACACCTCAATGCTGTTGGGTCTTGCGCCTTCCAATGCTTCTTATCAGCTCCTATCAGCTATTATTACTTGATGTCCCAATCAAATATGCTTGCGTCTCACCCCCTATACCATATCCTGAAAACGATCCTGACGACCGCTGTTGCCCGTGCTATAAATTTTGCGACAAGTGCGTTCTCGCGCCCTCTTATTAGTCCCTATCCTACACAAGTCGTACTGGTTGTGCGCGAATCTCTCACTTCTCCTTTTGCCTGCTGACCCTAGGTTTTTAAAGACTGGCTAGTTTCCCCAAGTTTGATCTTGGAAGAAAAAGATTGATATCCATAGTTGTGCCATCAAAAGTTTCTCCCGCTATTCCAAAACTCCAGATAATCTGTACAATAAACTATTTTTTTTTAGTTTTATTCGATCGCAGATGTGCATTTGAATTCAAAGCTGGAAACCACCCGAAATTTCTCTTAGCAACCATTAGTATTGCTCTAGTCAACACAACAATTATTACCATATTTAGAGCCGGATGATCCCTTGCCTCTCCTTACCGGTCCATCTCGTCCTTGCAAATCTTCCTAAGGAGTAATAGAATTTTTTGCTATTTTGATATTTGTTGGGCAGTTTAACTATGTTGCTTTCAAAGTTGGCGTGATCTGGGTTTCCCGTCCCTTCGCCATTGTCATAGAGCTTCAGAACTGGATTGAGGCAATGCTAAGTTTGGTGGACTGAGCCCCGACGGTAAAGGGACCCTAGGGTGCGTGTATGATCAATTTCCCAAGACTTCCTCCTCTCCGATGATTATCCTAGAGGCCTTCACCATCACGCTATGTCGTAGGCTTATGAAAAAAAGCAATCAAGCGTGTAACAATTACTACTGCAATTAATGTTATGCTGTCAAAACTACGCCTGGTCTACAGAACACGCCCGCAGGAAACGCGTTTCCCTATTCAACTCCACTGATCCCTGTTTTTTACTCCAGAAAAGTACGAGTTTTCTTTACTAGTACACATGAGTAATTGGCTGTTTCATATGCGCTGGGCTCTCCGCATGGATATGTCCGCTCTCACGACATCAGTGCTGATTATGGAACCTCATCGTGATGTATGGAGATCTCATCACAAAAATGTCTATCATAGAGTTAAACATCGTGAGCTGAATAGCGATAGAAGTGGTCACGCAAGTCAAACTCACCTTACTTAAGCTGCCTCTACTACGACCCTTCATGTTGTATTTCGTAAATTTCTTTAGTTTATCGTGGTCTTTCTTCTTTTCCAGCAGCAAACCTCTGGAACCGTTAATCCTTACACTTCTTCGAGGAACGTCCACTAGGTGAGAAGACTCACCCTCTTTCCAAGACACTATTATAATAAATGAAGACGAACTTCATTTCCAATCAACATGCAACTGTTGATTGTTTTCCACCGTCATGCTTATCATCCGCTATACTGGCATTTTCACAAACTTTTTTTTCCACGTACTCATCTTCTCTTCCATCGTTTCCCTCTCCTACTCACCTACCGGTGGCGACATTGCAACGACTCGCCAGCCTCCAGGTGGTTTACGCCCCCTCCCCACTCCATGAATAAAAGCGACTTCTCCGTTCGAATAGTTCAAACAGACGGTTGACTCTGCCTCTGATTGTTTTGTATTGATAGCCATTGTGTACCTTTCCGACAATTGTAAAAAGGGATCGAGTCGCGCGGAACTTAGAAGGTTGTAGGTGAAGAAAGTAAATCTAGTGGATCTGGGATTCAAGTTTGAGTTAAGGAAGTGATCTAATATGTCCCGTGATCTGCTGACACCCTTCTTTACTATATTTTTGCTATGAAAGATCACTTTACCCATGACATCCACTCTCTAAGTTGTTGATCCTCTAAGTGGATGTGAGCACTAAAGGAAGTCTCGCGACTGCAGCGTATGCAGAAAAATGGGCACTGTGCTCCGAGGAACAGTGGGAACAACCTGCGAAGGACCGATGAACCATGCCGGGAACTCTTCCTTTCTTACCAATATGGCTCTTTTTCATATGTTGTGATCAGTCGACAGCACATCCCCAGCACAGAAATGTAAGCGCTTGTTTGCATTTGTTCAGTTCTTTCAGGTTCTCCTACACCCCTCTGCACACTTTTGAGACTGGTTATGTGTGGGTTGTAGGGATGCTATGCCTCATTTCCTGTGCATAAATGAAGGACGTTGAATATCCCTGTGACTATCAAAAGATCATCAACTGGATACAGTCAGGACGCATAAAAAAGTGTGACGCGACACGTTGTTTGAATTTGATCAAGACGGACGTCAATATAGCTCGGCTTTGGCGAAAACGGTGCGGTGCTTAGTAAAAGGCAAAAGTTGCTGAGTGCCTGAAGTCTCGATACAAATCAACTTTTCGAATGGAAGATATCACACATAGTTGCATCGACGCGGTGATGGCGCTCCATTTTCGACGAAGAGGAGCACTGTTTATATGATGAATTTGATTTGATAAGTCATAAAACCAAGTTAGCCCCATACTTTGGATATGAAGGTGTTGCGAAAGGGTGGTAGTGGGATACATCATTTCAGTGAGAACTCGAGCAATAACAGGATATAACGTCGATCACTGGAGGATAAAGTGACACTGGGAGGAACATAGCTGAAACTGTTGGTAGTGCACAGGAAGCGTTTCAATGCACATCTAATATCAGCCTCCTCTATAAGGCTCGTAGTACCGAAAGAGGTAGAAGTCAGATGATCTTCATTTTTAGAAGTTTTCCTTTTTAGTTATTCAAAGTTAGTTCAGTGCTCATTTTAGGCATAAAAGCGCGATCATGCATTAACACAAACCGAGTATCTCGCATTCAATACTACGCACTTCAAGCTATTTTATATTTTGCCGTGTACGGGCCATACTTGACATCTTAATATCTTACCTTGCTCAACAAGTGATGCGGTGGAAGTTGTGTGTCGACATCTCCATTATTGCGATTGGTACCACCTTCTACCTTCCGCCTTTACACAGTCACACAGCAGAATACAGCAATCTTTATTTTAATATATTAACATAACAAAACAAGTAATACAGGAGTTTTCCACCCCATGACCTATTTGATAAATTAGTTACAGGCGCTCATCAAAAATAAGTGACGAAACAAAATGTGGAAGACGTTTTGCATATATTCATTAATGGCAGCATTTAGGTTGTATGAATAATTACACTTGTGAACAATTACAGGGGCAACTAATAAAATTACGAGAAAGGTAAACTAGCAATGGTTTGAACCCCGCAAAAATTGGAGAGGATTTGAGGTGAGGCACCACTTGACTACGGAAGTCGAACAACCTGTGTAGAAATTTTAAACACGGCAATACTCTGAATCATTCCTTTTCTGAATGCTATTTCTGAACGAATGTTGAACATTCCGATGTTAATTCAAGTTCCTTAAGGAATCACATTGTTCAACCCGCTATTTATTTATCTAGTCTTTGTCACAAGGTCGCGACAGCACTTCGATTTGCCTGCATCTCACGCGTGTCTTCGGTGCGACGTAGCCCTGCTAGCTTTTTGTGACCACGTAAGAAATCGTCGTTGTCATCACTAGATCACTGATGCTGTCGTAAGTGTAAGTCAAAGGTGAGCTCTCCGCGCATTCCCGCAATGTCGAGAGCAACCACTTGAACAAGGCACAGTTCAGCCATCTCTGATATACTCTGTAAAAAAGCAATCGTTAGGTTCTATGTTGACCACACTTATTACTTCTCGCCTGGGGATCCATCTGAAGGTATTTCGATGAAGAGGGTGGGCGAAGCTCCCTTCAAACTTAGTACTTGTTCAACTAGCTCAAGTCGACACACACCTCTATTTTTTTGAACAGAGTTGGGGCACGGCAAGAGCTCATCGGGAAGGAAGTACAGGGGGGGTGGGGGCAAAAAAAAAAGACATTTTGCTCATGTCGCACTTCGACCCTTTTTTCTTCGCAGGGATTGTCGAGGATGGTGAAAGTTCTTTAGCATAGTATTCCGTAAATGTCCCTCTATGAATGCACGCAATCCCTCCCTCACAGCCGTTACGGTTTTCAGAATATGACGACATCAGTCATCGTCGTCGAGCTCATGGTGAGCTACCGTAACTGCTTCAGCCTGGAGCCCTTACACAATTTTTTGAATCGCTTCACTGTGGGATAGATTTTTAGGGACATTACCTCTAACTATGCAAATCCCCTCAGAACCCGCCCTTCGGAACCAGTCGTAACGCTACGCAATCCGTCGAGGACCCCATCGAGCTCGAGCCTGCACCAGGTTTCCGGGGCAAATTTTCCTGATGCCGTCCACGTAGATGGCCACTATGAAGAAATTCTTATGAAATGAAATGTGCTCTTTATTCCTAAGTTGGGCACAATCGCCTTGAATAGAGCAAAGTGCGATTAAATCCATTTGAGTACGGAGACAAAATGTCTTTTTTTATTGGCCCCCCTGTATGTCTTAGAAGGAAGACGACAGGGACGAGACAAAGCGAGAGACGCATACAGTAACGGCCATCAATTTCAAGGTATAGATTGCTGACGGGGCGCGGATTGTTCGAGAAGTGAACCCTTGTGCCTTTGCACATCATGGGATAGTACAACAGCTTATGCGAACCAGTCTATCATACTAATAGGGAAGTTTGTACCTCGCAACGGATCGTGGAATGTTTCTCTAAGGTTAGTCTGCACTTCCCTGGAACCCTCCCATTGTAGTGTATGTTACCGAAACACTAATGATGTTGCTACAACTGCACCATTTACGTGGACTGCAATAGTGGGCTTTTTCACATTTTGCCTTCGGTCTATTCAATACGCTTCCAACATCATGGATTAAGAGACCAGATGGATAAGCCATGGTTACGTTATGCTTATAAACGTATAAACATATCATATACAATGAATCCTTCAAGCAGATGGTAACCAAATGTAAAAAATATATACAGTGACGCTCAAAAGTATTCGGCCAAATGCTTTTCCGGCCGTAACTTCTTTTCTGCTCAATCCATTTGGTTCAAATTTTTATAAGTTTTGAGTGCAAGCCTTTCTATAAAATCGGCAGATTAATGTTGGATAGGAGCAAGCGTTGAGGGAGAAAAAAAAATTCTCAGAAAATTCCCGAGTTTGAGCAAATTCCAATAAATCTCAAGTTATGGTGAAACTCTTATATTCACCCGAACGATCGCAGGATAAATAACATTGAGCTGAACCGATGCTTTGTCGATAACCATCTGATGTTGCTTAATTCTCAACAGGACCTGAGTATGGAATCGGTAAATGAATTCACTGTACACAGAGACAACTTCCTCCATTTTTCTTTAGATATTACGAGTTTCTCGCCTATAACTGTGGCTCCTTTTTTGCCAAAAGGTTTTCTCACCCTGTAGCATAATGTTCCGATAACGCTTAGGACATGCGGACGGAATTCCCCTTCCGTCAAAAGCACGCCATGCTATCGAGTCACTCTCTCACAGTTGAGGTGCGATGTTTTGTGTAAATCTATCGCTAAAAGAGGAAATCGAAACCGTACAGCTGCCATACCTGTGGATGCATAACACCTTCTGGAATCTATCTGTTACATCCGCATTCACCCCTTCTCGAATCCAGTGCAATGGTCCAGCGTCTTTTACGGACTACCACAACCGAGCCCCCACCCCATTTCACGGATGGCAGCTGATACTTTGGATCGGAATGTTTTCCGTAAAGACGCCACACATGCATTGTACCGTCGCCGCCAAACATTCTGTATACACATTCGTTGTTCCAGATGACGATGTAGTCTTTCGAGGATCTCCAGTTCAGGCGTGCGCAGACCCATTTCATTTCCTTTCCGATGGCAGTCAAACAACTTCACCGGATACGAGAAGTGGTGAATTCGGATGTAACAGATGGATTTCAGAAGCTGTTGTGCATCCACTGGTATAGCACTTTATGGTACTGACTTCGTCTTTTAGCAAGAGATTGACACTAAGCATGACACCTCTACTGTGCAAAAGTTATCTCGACAGCATAGCTTGTTTTGGCGGAAGAAGAAATCCATGTGCATGTATTGAGCAAAACATTACGGGAAAAGGTTAAGAATACTCCGGCAGAAAAAAGAGCCACAGCTATTTGAGAGAAACTCGTCATATCTAAAGAAAAATGAAGGAAGTTGTCTCTGTAGACAGTGAATTCATTTACCGATTTCATACTTAGGTCCTCCTAAGATTTCAGCAAATTTAGAAGGTTATCGACAAATCATCTAACCAGCTCTGTTATTTATCACGCGTTCGGTTGTTTGTTCGATTTATAAGATTTTCAGTATAATTTGAAATTTATTGGAATTTGCTCATACTCGGGAATTCTCAGAGAACTTTTTTTCTCTTCCTCCACTCTTGCTTCTTTCCAACATTGATATGCTAGTTCTGTAAGAAAGGCTTGCCGTCAAAACATATTAAAATTTGAACCACACTGATTCAGCAGAAAAGAAATTACTGCTGGAAAAGCATTTGGCCGATACTATATATAAAGCTAAGTCGGACTTATTTCTAAAAGCGCATTATAGAACCTATCGAGGTGCACATTGTGAATACAGTCTGCGCTTGCTGCAGACTGCAGACTGCACTCATAGATTCTATTAGTGCAACAAGGTGACCACCTGTCATTCTAACTTTTTGTCTTTCGACTTGATAAGCTGGTGATAATCTCCCCGATTCATTCCTCTAGCGTATTCGCGAACCTTCTAAAATGCTGATCCTCCACATCTCCGGCATGTTCTCCACAGCTTTTCAGAAAAACTTGGGAATTGCCTGCATTCCAACAAGCCCGGAACGATAAATCATGTTTTACCGTGTGACCTGCAGCCGCAACGGTTACGCTGCGCTTTCTCGCGACCACAAACCGCATCTAATGGATAATAATGAATGAATTATATGTTGGCAGAACCCACATTGAGTGATGTGAGCAGCTCCAAAAACGATGAAATTCGGTCCATCAGTTTTTCAACAGAACAATTCTTCCGAGAGTGTTTGACATAGTGCACCAATATTTGAACGTACTTGCCACGCAAACGTCTTGACGTCTCATTATGTATTTCTTCTTGTGGATTTCCTGGAATAAATTGTTGACTTTTCTTATAATCCTTGTTGGCATTAAAGTAAGGAGTAAATGTTTTGTTCCCATGCAAATTAGGGAACTGCTTTTTTGAGTGGAACATAGACATTCCGCGTCAAAGGCAAAGAGAGAAGGAGTAGCGATTGAGAAGAGAGTACGTGCGCAAAGACTATGGGGGGGGGGATACTGACGATAGCTACAACCACACTGATGCCATTTCTCTGGGTAGACACTAATCAATTGCGAGGAGATGAAGGGCTTGGATGAATCAGGTTTAGCGCACCGCGTGACTGCAAAATAGTGTACCCACGTTTGGAACTTCCAAGTTCCTCTCAACCAAGTGCCTATTGCTGAAAAATGCACATAGCGGTTATGCGTGTGTTTCAGCATCTATTTATATTTTTTCGTTACCGAACACCAATCATTACCAACTATAATGGATTGTTAAACTACGACTATCTCGCTCTAGAAGTTGGAATCGAACTTCAGGTAGTCGCCTTTGGAAGGTAATTGCAAATAGACAAGATCCGAGACTCAAAACTCACTATGACTAAAGAGGAGGACTAGTTTCAGGAGTACGTACTCTTCCTCACATACGTCAAGTTCTCGGAATCTATTCACAACGGTCCTTTCCAGTTCGTTCACTACCACCTCTATTTCAGTACTAAAATACAAGATTTTTCTAAAAGTTAAATCCAATCGAAATTGAAGGTAAGAAAAAAAAGTTGTGCACCCACTGAAATCCATCGTTAGATTGCTGCCTTTTCCGAGGGAAAGAAAAACCGTTGCAGAGAAGTAAACTGACACTCTTGTACTTGAATGTGTTAAAGGACATAGTGAGTAGTACTGAAGGGATCATATATTGTGTCGTCAGTTTCAGCTGAAAATGGAAATTTGACCAAAATGAAAAATCATTCAGGCACTTAGAAATCCGTGTTGAAATTAATATATGATCGGCACATAGTTTCTGTGACGCTTTTGACGCTTGCCAAACTTATTACTTTTATTTTGTTTTTTTTGTATACCCAATATTTCAGTACCCGCCAACATTTGACAGCCCATCGCTCACGCAGGGAGTATGTGTTAAATACTTCTCTTGAGTCTTCACCACCAACCTAATTACAGCTGGATGTAGCCTCCAACCTGATGATCCTCTCGTATTCTCTCAAAAGCTAAGAATGACCAAATTTGGAGAAGATTGGGCTTCTGCTCTCAGAACCTTCGGTCTTTTAATTAGACTACTGCCGGTATTCGGTCTAGAAACCAGTCCTCTCTGCCACTGAATATGCTAAATGGTCATTTAAAGAACCATGGGAAGCCAATAGAAGCATGATGATATCATATCGTGTTTGAGCTTACTCATGCTCAGAGATTCGAATTTACATTTACGATACCATCAAAATGTAACATTACACTCACCTTGTCACATCACGAGCGCTCTAGCTAATAACAGCTTGTAGATCTCGATTCTCCCAATGGTGTCAGGTAGAGCATCGGGATTGCCTGTGAGGTGGTTGGAGTGTAGATTATAATTGAATTAGAGAACCTAAGCCTGACTAGAGTGAAGAATCGGGGCGGTGTAATTAGAACAAGCATGCCCTCACTATCTTCTGTTGGTCCTACTTGTTGCTTGATGCGTGGAAGATCTCAGGTGGTAGTCATCAGAACGAGGCTCAGAAAGAGATTCCGAAGAAAAAGGAATCCTAGCGAAAGGGGAGGATAAGAGAGCCTGTGTTCTGAGTTGCAAGGCATGTTAGAAAGCTTCCCAGAATGTTTTTACAGCAATACATGCAAAGTGTCTCAAAAATTATGTGCCAACCTGATGTATAATAAATGTATTATTGTATTCATATATTCAAAGTACCCGTTGTTTTTCGTCGAGCTCTGTGAACTCCTCAATAGCTGCCAGCCATTCGAGGTAATGTAACACAAGACGGCAATATGATGATTTTATGGCGCTTTCCGGATCGTTGAGAGGTTTTGAACTTCGCCAACTCACCTGAAAACTGAAACATTAACCAACCACCACACATTAACCAACACATTAAGGACTTCATGACCGACATGATATAATTGAGTATTACGTGGCACCTGCATTAAGGCGATTCGCTTATGGTACCGTACCCAAGGGGACCACATATTTTTCTGCACTTTTTCCTTTATATCGTAACGGTGCGCCCAGTTAGTCAGTGTGCCCAGTTAACAGTTCTATTTGGTTGCAAATGGTTGGATACTCCGTGGCTCTCTGCGCTGTCACTATACCGCACAGTACTTTGACAATGGTCAAGTTTTGTTTGAAAGGAATTTTCTGGGCATCGAGGCAAAAACTGACCGGAGTTCGCTCTGAGACCATCAGAGGATTTTCGATGGCTTCCCGCAAGGAAACATCTAAACTGCATAAATTCCGTTCCGCAACAGCAGTAGCGTACGTGTCGTTGTCACAGGATCTAAATCAGCATGGGAACGATAGTCATTCAGTCCAGTTCATTTTTACTTTGATTAGGCAAAGATATTCGAACTGCATTCACGACCCTTAGCCTCCTTGAAGGGATAAATGAGATCAATGAACTAAAAATATGCCGTCGAAGGAGTATTCCACAATGAGGTCAGGTTTAAAAATGGGAAATATGTTAGTTTGTCCAAAAATTACTCATTTCCATGTATACGTTGGTAAATCTCCACGGATAACTTTTGAACATTCATTGTATACTTATGTTACCCTTAGTCGATTATCTCTTCAGAGCATTTCCGTCGTGGTATTTTGCGGCGATTATGGCTTAGAAATCGACTCCGAGTGGAAGCATGTTTGGCCTCTCTTGATTCTAAAACTCAGAAAACGCGTCCGTGGAAGCGCTGTGGCAAGAACCCTAGGTCTGGGATGGACCTCTAGGCGTCTTTCACGGCATGGCAATTATTTGGTTGCCGAAGTCCAGAAACTGGAGAGAGAGAAGCCCAATGTCGGTCGACTTGTAACGCTGAGTGACGAGTGTCTCTGGAGTTGTTTGGAAACACTTTCTAGTGCGATGCATGATAGCTGACACAGCTTTTCCACAGTTATCGGAACACAATAACCACTTCTTGATAGCTCCATGAATGAAGAGAAAATATGGAAAAGGAGACTTCCTGATCTGCGTGACACCACCCTCAGAAGCCTTCAGATTGCATGAACATTTTGGTTTACTGTGTGCATCTCACTTTTCCCTACTACTTCGGTGGAGTTGGCAAAGAGTGGGTTCTCAAGTAAACCGCACCCGCGAGCGCCACTGGCTCAGACGCGTAGAACCAAAGACTCCGACATTCATTTCAGCACTTCATCTTGGGAGGCAACTTTCAGAGTTGGTGAAGCTGCAAGCGTTTCGTTTACCAACAGCTCCTACGAACGAATTTCACTGGTGTTGCAGTTCGATAATGTGAGCAAGCGAATGGGTTCTCCAACGTTATGCTCGGAAAACATTATAGTGCTCACTTCATCACGGTAACGAGCGTAAAGGAATTTTGAAGAAGGTCCAGCGAAAGCATCCATGCCCTTATGAGAGATTCTGTCTCGCCAGTTATTTTCAGATGATCCGACCAAAAAATAGAATACCGTCTGCCTCTGCTGCTGTTGGTTCAACTGCAAGAGCTCTATGGGCTACTCAGAAACGGACTTCTTCGAGTTATTTGCTTTGAAAGCTTAAGATTTCAAGGCAAACGGAATTCAGAAATCACCTCGTGAAAGGTAATACATATTATGTTGACGACTATAATGTGGCATAAAATCGTAAATTGCTGACTGGGCTAAAGAAGAAGGAAAATGTATTCGAAAAAAAAATCGACAAATGGGCAAAGATTTTGGACAACTTAATAGCTAGTTGAAATCTGTTGGCTCTCTGAGAGTGCAGGACGGCGCCTTTCTTCTCTGCGAGGAGTATGCCTCCAGCGGCCTAGCATTG
>KZ346381.1:27749-40088 GCA_002352805.1 Teladorsagia circumcincta | reverse complement strand
TGCCCCCCCTAACTGGAATAGACCCTTGATTGCAGAATGAGGAGTAGGGGTTTAGAATGACGAGATGGTTGCACTTACGAAATAGGATGGAAGAAATACGGGATTGACTGCAACGTTTACGAAATTTTTGCAACGGTTACGAAATTGTACAAGGATTACAAAATGGTTGCGATGTTTCCAAAAATGATGGCAAGGTTTACAATCTAAGGTGGAAACACTGTATTAGGTCGCAATGCTGACCTGTAGACTTCCTCTACTCGGACTTCTCTCACCTCGCCGCGACTCACATTATGTCTCATCTTCGTGCCTGCCTCTTACACTTCTCCGCTGCACAGCAAGAAAGCCCGTACTCCATGTGCTTTTTTCTTCACGATTTCTTTTCAATTCATCTTCACTTGCAGTCCATCTCCAATCCCTAGTTTCATATTTGAGGGATGACCACATCAATTTGACCCTTGCCTTCTAACACAGGAAATATTGATTGGACTCTGCATTTGACTGCAACGTTTTCAACAGTGACAAACACTGTATTAATGGGGTAATGGGCAAAAGAAAGACCAAAACTAGCACTGGATTGAAAGAAAGAAGTGCATCGCAGTAACGTTAGCGCTCCCACTGAGTCACCCACAGGAAAAAAGCTGTGAAAGTGTCCCCATTTCTGATTGATGTCAAGAAAGCTCTACTAGCTGTGCTAGAGCCATAACCCCGAGCTGCAGAGTGTCGAAGCGAAGTGTGTCAGATGCTTCATGAACAGGTTTTGTGGTCCTGGGAATACCACACACTTGAAGGCAGCGATCACGATAGGATCTAGAGGCTTTCAGGGGGACGTGAGGGTGCTCAGTGGTACGTCAATGGCGATTAAGCTGATAAATGCGTCAGTGAACGCAAAACGCGACCCTATTGTGCGACCGTTGATTTTCGCTCACGGACAACAGCGGTTAAAACTGCTAAAGTGTGGGCGAGTTTATCGTTACGTGGTCTTATATTTTAGTTTGCAACAGCCTCTATAGACTAGCCGTGCTAGGCCCAGTGATGTGATGCAGTGCATACCAGAAACAGCTTCAGCTACTTCTAGGGGGAATTTCGGAGGAAACTGTGCAAAAGACCAAGCAAAACCATGCGTATGTAAGTGTAGAAGACAACTTTAAGCTTGTGGCAACGCATTCCCTAAAATGAAACATACACAAGCCGTCGCCCACTAAAAGGGAGTGTAAATCCTCATCCGTATCGATCTCTAAACGATCTCACGTAATCGGACTAAGAGATTTGAGAAGCTGACAAATACACACCTGCGTACGTGCACGCAGTTCCACTTACAAACAAGCAGCCATTGAATAAGGTGTAGCCCTATATGTGCTCTCCTGGACTATGTGTGAATAGCATTACAGTCATAGCTGACTCGTCTTTGGATAATCCCTTTCAGTACAATGATCAGACACAGCTACAACTATAAACGTCACTCGGTGACTGAATGCAGAATCGCTTCTGTGATCCTTACTAGCACTTCACAAGAGTCACTGAAAGCTCTTCATTAAATTATAAAACTCCTCTGAAAAAATAGATGTATTCTAAAAGGTATTCAAAAGTGCATGATATAGGAAAATGAGCAAAGTGTGGGTGTAGGCAATATCACAACAAAAATTTTTCCAGACAACAATCAAAATCAATCAGTTCTACTATCAAATCAGCTCCCTCCACACTTTCATCGCACGCGTAAAATCGATAAGCATGATTAGACATAGCGACCAGAATTGTGAAAGCACTTCGTGCATATTCGACAACCCTTAGTTTCTTTAAGTAATATGGTATCAACACATTGACGACAATGCGAGATTTGGTGTTTGTGCCATGTTGTACCGACGCGGTTTCGCGCAATTGTGGCGGTATACATATATCCCGCACGGTTCAACAAGGCGCGCTTTTTGGAAGCCCGAAAGTATAAACGAGTGGTGACTAAGTAAGTTAGTTTACACGATAAAAGCGCAAACAAAAAGGCTCATCAAAGAGAGGTTTTGATCGAGTAAACGCCTATTCAGGGAAATAAAATGGTGCCTCGGAGCGCAACTGATCGCGCACTTGCACGGTAAGCAAAAAGTGCGGGTTCGAGTCCCGTCTGACGCGAATGTTTTGTTCACAACCCAACACTTTTGTGAAACATTCGCAACGGGAACTGCGGCCAAAAACAGCAGTTAATAATAAAACAAGTCAAAATGGATGGCAATGAAGACCTTGTGGGAGAGTGGTGGTAATGCGTTTTGTCTACTATAACAGTTGGAACTCCTTATAGCGTGACAAATTTATCGTTCACAATGTTTTGACCATGCACTCGGATGTCATTCATAATTTTACTCTTCTTGAGTTTCAGTGTCAGTTTGAGCTGAACTGAAAATATCGTGAGGTGTGGTGAACCTTTGCTAAACTGAAGCATTCTATGGACCATGAAGTTTGCAGTTAAGTAATATCTCTAAATTAAGAGCCAAAAAAATTCGGAAAAGTCGAGCAATCGAGAAAGGAAATGATGGAAGGGGTGTGGTAAACAGGGAAATATACAGTGGGGGGGGGGAGGACGAAAAAAAAAGACATCTCGCCCATGTCGCATTTCGGCCCTATTTTCTTTACAGGAGCTGCCGCTGTTGACGGATGTTCTTTAGCAAAATATTCCTTGAATGTCCCTCTATAAGCAAACGCGGCCCTCCATCACTACCCTCACGGTCTTCATAATATGACGTCATCTGAACGTCGTCGAGCTCAAGGAGACCTACCGTAACTGCTTCAGCCTGAAGCTCTTCCATAGTTTCTTATCGATTCAATGTAGGATAGTTTCTTAGAGACATTGGCTCTAACTATGCAAACCCCCTCAGAAACCGCCTTTCAAGAACCCTCGTAATGGTACACGATCAGTCGAGGACCCCGTTGAGCTCCAACTGTGTACCATGTTTCCTAGGGCAAATTTTCCTGATGCCGTCCACGTAGATGGCCACTATGAAGGATTTGTTATGAAATGAGGTGTGCTCTTCAAACCTAAGGTAGGAACACTCGCTCTGAATTGAGCAAAGTGCGACTCGATCCAACTGAGTACGGGGACGAAATGTTTTTTTTTATTGCCCACCCCCCCCCCTGTACATCCCGCGCGGTCCGACGTGAACGCAAGGCGCGGGATATACGTTTCCCGCGTTGTCGTCAATGTGTTAGAACTAGCGTTATTGAACAAAGCCATATTGAGCCTTCAATGGAATCTCTGTAACATCGCAAAACAAAAACATAGAATACGGCTCATGCGTACGACCGTCGTCTCACTGCTGACTATGCTGTAAGGCAAAACTCTATAAACTCTACGACTGAACAATCAGTATACGTGCACAAACATAATGCTTTGAACGTAAGTGAATGATAAAGCGATCAAAAATCAACGGACGGACGAGGAAGCGAGACAATCGTCACATACGTCAACAAAAGACCGCGTTACACCTCTCTCCAGCCTATAATTAGCCATCCAATTAGTTTCGGATAAGAATGCTGAACAGTACGGTAATTAAGAATTATTGGAACCAAATCAGTTACAAATTTCTAAAATTCATTTGATCAGTAAAAACTGCCCATAATGGTTCCACGAGTAGTTATGCGCTCAATCTCAAGCTTGTACAAGTACAGTTATTTATTTATTTATTATTTATTTAATACACCGGAAAAGGTGTGCACACGATTGAGAACAGAGTTGTAAAGCTGAGCATCGATACAAAAAAAAAGTAAAATAAAAGAAAGAGAGTTCGTCAGAGTCACTAAGTACATAACCACAATATATTAGGTTGTCCCAAAGGTATTTCACCATTTAAATGTGCTTGCTGTGAAACCTCCGAAGATAACTTCTGAGCACCCATTGTAAAACGTATGTAAACCCTGGTCAATGACCTCTTGAGAGCATTTCTGCCGTGGTATTTAGCAGCGATTACGGCCGGCTTGTGATGGAGCTCTAAAGTGTCTTTCACGACATGGCAAACATTTGGTTGTCGATGCCCAGAAACTCGAGAAAAAAAGCCCAAAGTCGGTTGGCTTGTTACGCCGAGTGACGAGTGTCTTCTGGAGTGTTTGGAAACAGTCTCTGGCATAATGCACGGTAGCTGACACAGCTATCAGAAGACAACATCCATTTCTTGATACCTCCTCGGCAAGATGAAAAATTATCGCAAAGCAAATTTCGTGAAAGCCTTCAGTTTGCATAACAGTTTGATTTACCGTCTGTATCTTGTTCTATCCGATTACATTGTTGATGATAGCCAGAAGTGGGTTTCGCAAGTAAACTACAGCCGAAAGCCACTAGTTCATACCCGTAAAACCAAAGATTCCGACGTCCATTCCAGCACTGCAACTTGAGAGGCAACCGTCAGAGTTGGTAAAGCTGCAAGCGATCCGTTCATCAACGACTTCTACCAAATAACTGCACTGCTATTGTAGTTCGATAATGCGGGCAAGCGGATGATTTCTGCGGCACAATGCTTGGAAAACATTACAAGGTTCACTTCATCCAGGCAACAACCGTCAAGGAATTGTGAAGAAGGTCCTACAAGTCCAAGCTTTCACGGGACGTTCTGTCTCGCCAGTCGTGTTCACGGGATCCGACGCCAACAGATACTGTCTGTTTCTATTGCTGTTGATTCAATACAAGAGGGAGAGCTTCACGATCCGGACTATTGAAAAGGGACTTCTTTGTTTGCCTCGAAAGCTCAGGATTTGTAGGCAAGCGGCATCTGAAAGTCACCTGGTGAAAGTCAATATGTTGACGATCATGATTTGGCATATGATTGTGAACTGCTGAGGCATATGTTTGTGAACTGCTGACTGGGACAAAAAAGAAAAGTGTATTTGAGAAAAAAAAATCGACAAATGGTCGGACTTCTGGGACAACCTAATGCAAACTTTTGCCAATGTCGTAGATTTCATCATAAACGAATAAATAGATATTTATTTATTTATTATTGTGTGGTTTCGAATAACTGCCATAAAACCAGCCTAGGTTAAGGTTTCAGAAGCGCAGATTTCTAGTGGGCTCCGGAAGATTTCAAAGTCCACAAGCTCAACGAACTTGACGCCACGATCGAGCTTGTGTGAACACTTCGCACGAAAAATGAAGGAAGGGTGCAAATATGACTGCCAGTGAAGAAAAAAATGAATAGGAAACGTCAAAAACATTGAAATCGAGGGTTCCTTCCTCTAAATTCTGGAGGTAGTGTATGAGGCACAAGCAAGACAAGCGATACTGGCGGTCAGGATAAAGAAGCGAATTTTTAATTAAAGAACAAGTGTACACATTGGTAAGAGTACGGATATAATGGATGAGCGTGCGTGATTGCTAAAGCTGCTTATGGTTGCGAGTCCAAAGCCTCTAGCATCTCAACAATGCGTTTTTAGTTGCCCAAGTAGCAGCACCTTTAAAGCTGCGGGTACGGCACCCTCGTTTGAAGCGTTTATACCAAAAGAACCTAGTCGTGGGTTGTGCCTTCATATGCTTCTCCCAAGCAATAATTGACAAGGAAAGGCTCTTAGGTCGCCATGGCCATTCAAGAAGAGATGCATTCGCCTAGGTGTACCTTCGAGCGTTGATCCCAAATCTACCTTTCAAATCTGCTAAACTATTCTCTGAACGGAGTTAAGCAAACAAACCAACGGTAGTGGTCGGGACTCACATTCAAAATGTCGTAGGATCTGTCCCTTATCGTAACTGATGCTTTGCATTCTTCAGGAAATCAGTTAAATAGGCTGGTAGAAGCTGTTTAGCTGTATCCCTTTAGAATGGACAACAGTAAACACGATAAGGGACCGATCTTGCGACGTTTTGACTGCGAGTCTCGACCGCTGTCGCTGCGCTGTTTTGCTTCATAACTCTGTTCAGAGAACCGTTAAGCAGAGTAGGACGATAGGTTTGAGATCAGCGTCAAAGGTACATCCAGGCGTGTACATCACTTCTTGAATGGCCATGGCGACCCGGGAGCTTTTCCTTGTGAGGCTCCGCGAAAACACACGAGAATCATTCGTTATTTACAACCCTGTGATATTTCGAGCCACAAATTATCGAATAAATAAAATCCTTCGATACTCAAATAAATAAACATTTAAAAATTCATTTAAGAGCTGCCAATAGAAAAATATCTTAAAATCCGACAGATGTAATGGCAATGGTTACCCAGAGAGTCATCAATGCTAGCTACGACTATGATGTTGAGGTTAATTGAATACGAGCATCAAATGCCATGTAATTGTTGATCTCGGCAAGCCCATGCTCTCAGCTTCGCAGTAGCGGTACCATAGCAATGGGTGTGGGCGTGCCTAACCGCTTATGGTGAAGCGGATAAATTCTCGTTGAAAGCTAAGCAAAGCCCTGAGTCCCGCTGAGATCGAACACCGCATACTTAACACTTCGCACATCATTCGCTTCACAAGAAATTGCACATGTAAATGCTGCGAATTTCTATTATTGAAACTTCACGGCTTGGGCAAATCTCTGATTCCCTCTCCAAGCCTAATGCAATTACTTTCTGCACATCAGAATTTACAAAGCTATCAATAAAGAATTGAGATCAACTATAATAATAGCGGCAAACTACCCATGTCACCGACATTTTTGTAATTCCTTTCAAGCTCCACACTAAGATCAATCCTTCCATCAGTACGTCCAAGAAGTGATAAGCGCGCAGCATTTTCAGTTAATTCTTACAAGAAAGTTGGCTGATGGTGGCTGGCGCTGAAAGCTACTTCTTCTCTTCTCACTTGCAGATAGGAATGATTAGGACATCTAAAGATTGATGAAATTTCTGCCTTCCCACGCCGGAACCAACGTTGGAAAAAGATGACTGGCAACAAAGTAGCGCCAGTACAAGCAGGTACGTCACTAAAAAAATAGGAGAGAAAAAGGAATAGGTTCAAAGTACCCACAGAAAAACCGTTTTATTCATAGGTACCTCAGTATGGAGGTGCATTCCTTGACAGGTGCTTCACCATCGATTCATACTTGGCTATGAATCCTGCGCCTGCCCACGACAAACCGAGAGCAAAACGCTGATAGACAGAAGTGACGTATGGGGCAATCTGAAAGATTAATCACAACTTAGAGTGTAATTATTGACTGCAAAATATTGAATAGGAAGGAGATCACCAGAAACGTGGTCTTGATATCTCTGACGGCTGCGAATACGAAGAGTATTACAGTATATCGTATATTAACCCCTTAACGACCGTATGCCCCGCCGGTGGGCCACACCAATTCGATCGCGTAGGACCGTATGGCCCCCGGCATGCCCACGACAGTTGATTCCTGGACAATTGCTATTTTGACAATTTTCCAAGTCCTTCAGCAATAAATGGTTATTAAAACCCACAACCAATCACTGCCACAACAACATATAAGAATGGCTAACGAAAAACCGCTAATGTGTCGCACAAAAAGGAAAGAAAAAACTTCAATGGGGCCACGGCCGCATCTCCCACGCGCTATACAGGTTCAGAGCAAAGGTTCAAAACTACTTTTCCTTTTAAAAAACATCAAATGAGGGATAATTTGACAAAAATAAGAGTGGTTAGCTTGAAAGACCTTTCCGCGCCATTTCTGCCATAAAGTAGTGAACTTAAATATTAACTGTTCAAACTACAAATTACTTTCTGCGTAACTCACCCAATGAAGTACTGTGCGATAGATGAACAGGTAATGAAGCGATGACGAAACTGCAAGACGACGTTGCAGGCGAACAAATAAAGCCGATAGAAGGACAGTGTCGTCATCGAGTGGAGATCCTTAGCAATTAATATATCCAATAAAAAATTCTGTAAATAATAGAAAAGAAGGTGGATTCGAGGATGTGTTTCTGCAAAGGTTACCACTAGTACACTTGTGGCCCTTAGACCACACTGGACTGATGGACCAACCTCCTCTCCGAAGTCGCTTTACTGATAAAAGACTTGCATAGGAGGAGAAACTCTACGTCGCAAAAGATTGGTTTCGCAACTCATCGCCGAATACAAAATGCTTCTGAATGCATTTACAAATTCGTTTTGAGTTATAGGTGTCTCGCTCCGCGCGATCTTCCGACCCTTTGACCTCTGATAGGGGTATTTGACCCGTATAAGTTGGCTGGCTATAAATAGTCGCGTGCCGCTGATACAAGGCTCTTGTACGAAATAAATATTACAACTAGCCACTCTATTCTTGCAACAGAGGAATAACAAGTCGGTAGGTATGAGGCGCACATAATTGTTCAATGAAAGACCATTCCATCACCTTTTATTTGTGTGACATTCGTCCCAACCGGAGTAAAACTACGGCAGCTTAAACTTGTCTCCTTTTGCGCCACTCATAAATTTAATGGCATTGCTTCCTAGAAAGTTCACCACATAAAAAGATTAGTGTCATGTCTCGGCAAATCCTGACTGACAGATGAGATGCTCACTGTGTCTCAGGCACACAGGAAGCCTTAAGAATGTTGCGATACGCTGACGTCTTTCCGGAGCTCAGTAGCGAAATCAAGAAAGGTGGACTTGAATTAGCGCATTTGATTTTCTTGCAGGGCTTGTCGTTGTGAGAACCGTTCTGGCATCAACACAGGAGCTCCGGAATCTGGGAGAAATTGCACAATCGTGCGTATGATAAGCAGCGCAAGTTACCACTACAACACATCAGCGCCTGCTGCGACATGATCCAGGTAAATAACAAGGGAATCAGTCACCTTTTTTGTTTTTGCAAATGGTTCGTGCCTGGGTACAGCTGAAACTTCTTGTTGTTCCCTTATCGAGCAAAAAGTCAGAAAATTCTTAATGGTAATTGCATTTCAGGGGTTGCGAAGTTGCAAGAGATGGGAAGGCAAGAACAAAGAAAAAAATCAAAAGGGCATCCACACAGCTAGATGTGAATTCTTAGCGATTCAGACAATATACATAAAAGTAAACCAGAAGTGTAATAAGACTCACCCCGCAGAAATTGCATGAGCACGGTTTCAATCGTTACGAGAGTTCCACTGCGGCCACATCCATCCAAACATTGAACTACTGTCGGGCTTTTTTGAAGACGAGCTCTTAAAAACGGTGTTTTCGATCGAAAGGGGTCCACTAGAAGTCAACGTAATGGTGATCAGTGACGCAGGAATTACGAAAAAAAATCAAGGAAAGCAACGCAGAACCCAAGGGATGGGGACCCCCTTTGCTCATTGATTTGTTAGGCATGTCTCATGAAAGCCGACCTCTTCAACGCTAACGATCATTCTCTCGCTCTTTCTCTATCTGCTGAACTCCTAAGGGCTCAGAGGGCGAGAGAGTGAGCGTGCCGTAGCGCAGGGGCGACCATGCTTGACCCGCGAGCATATCCTCCGCTGCAAATAGCGTACCGGTACGCACCCTTCGGAGGTCCGCCTATATTTCCACTAGGTAGGCTCCTCTTCTTCAACCATCAACCTAATCGTGGATTCTTCCTTTGACATGACAAAGCATTTGCTTCCGAAACAGTACAAAATCAAAATAAAATACACTTAAGTCCCCAATTCCGACCCAAAACTTTGCTTTGAATTCTTACCAATTAGCAAACAAGTACCACTATTAATAAGGTCCACCTACCGGTAGCTGTGCTGATCTACGAGCAACGAGCAACCCACTTTCTTAGAACACGGAAGGGCCAGTGAACGTCATACATATTCTGCCAGTCCCACTGCCAATGCTCCACATGTAGTATATCGGCGTCGTTATTACTGTCGACTGGTTGAACTTCCTAAAGATTTTAAAAATTGTGAACCTCATATGAAACATCTGTTTTTGAGTTACCAAATAAGTGACGTTGAATAGAGGATCCACAGTACCATCGACTCGAACATTACGTACAACAAGCGATCCATACGTGCGCGATTCTCCAACTGACCTGAAATATCGACAATTATTCAAGTACCTGGAATACATGGAGGGTTTTACTGTCACCCCACAGCAAGCCCATTTGGGCATGAAATCCCATCGGAAGCAATAATCTGACTTCATTCAGGATAACGGGTAATTTAGACTACGACTGAAGCTAATCACTGATTACTGCTCAGAAAAAGACTTTACCTTGGCCAGTAGTATTGACAGTTGGGAGAGGGTGAACGATCTAAAGGCCCCAGTGAGTGCTTATCCATAGCGCTACACAACATTATAATGAACCGCGATTGTTCTTGATAAACCTAAAATTATTCAACAAATGAATCTATTTTTCGTTTATATGTTTACAATAACACACTATAACAATAATTGTAAAAAACGGCCCCGAAAATGTCAAAGTTATTACCATTCTCCAGAAATCGGCCTGTGTGTTTTGTAGCGGCGCTTGAGTGCAGATAAATGTGTTCAACAATGGACCACCACGAACATAATTCGCGTGTATGAAATCTGGAGTTCCACTAAAAATGAAAATAATCAAATTATGGTGTAATGCAGTGATTTTTTGTTCTGTAATGACATCCCTTCAGACACAGAGCACCTAGCCAAACCAACAAGCCGCTCAAATGAAAACGGATGTAGATAAGTTAGCCATGTCATCACTGGCAGTGTAACCACTAACTCTGCTACTTACGGACAGCCCCATACTGCGCACTGTAGTTGGAGAAAGGGGCAGTCGTCGACGTGTCGCGCGACATTTCTACGTACCCTCGGTGAGGTGATGTAAACCAGCACATTTCAGGTTCTCACGCTTGTCAAAAGACCGCCTCCCTCTCCCCCACCTCCCGTGAACTGCCTGCATTCCCCCTGGATCACAGATTCCTCGCTTCGCAATCAAGCGCGCGAACATGCCGCGCGCCACAGTGGCAGCTGCTAAGCGCCCGAACATGCCGCACGAACAACGATGGCTGCCTCCCCTTTCCAACTACGTTTGCACCCAATACTGTGGCTGAGAATCCCGTGAGAGACGTCTTTACAATGATATTTGAACTACTGCCAATATCTCCAAAAAGGGTCGATTCACTCGAATTCAATCAGACAAGAAAGATAAAGGTCTAATCCAACGTTCAAGGAAAAGAAACATACTACGTTGCTTGCTCTTTAGTGACTTCAGTAGTATGCTCTCCAGCAAATATCTCTTCAATAAGATCAGCGCGATTCATTTGTGGAGTGCTGTCATCTTGCAAGCGAACACGAGTAATATCGCAACAAGGAATCACTGAATGTTGAGTACTTCCAAGAATCCAAGTAAAATTGACAAACGCACTTATCTACGAATACATCAGAATTAATGAAAAAAAAAACAGAAAATGGCCGAATCTTACGCTTGCTCCTGGCTTTTGTAAGATAGTTCAAGTTGAATGCGGTCTGGGAGGCTTCTTCAGGGCTTAGCTCATTCACGGAAAAGAATGAATCTAAGCGATTGAATTCTGCAGTGAAATCCTGCAACAAACCGTTGAAAAGAATCGGTGACTTGAACTACAGAAACAAGTGAACAAAGGCTCACCATCAGATGGCAATTAAATTTGCCCGGTTCAATGAGAATTGACCACTTTACGCGATCGGTCATCTGCTGAGCGAACCTTGAGATTCGTGCAGCTATCTGTGCCGAAACTTCTTCTGGCTGGCGATACCAGTTATGCAGAGGGTCTCGCTGTAAATAAATCAGTGGGAAGTATTAAACTTCATATAAAGCACGAAAAAAACTTCCCAATAACAGTAGAAAAAAAATTAGCGAAGCGAGAAGAAAAACAAAGTAATAGAAATAAGAGATCGAATAGCCAAGAATAACCAAAAAGCAGAGAAACAAACTGAAAATATCTTCCTATTGATTCCCACTTCAAGACTTGACTTAGACTTTGCACATTGGTACAACTGGCTTTGAAGACTACAGAATAAAACCGCGTCAAATACAGAATTGGACTTTCTTGCAATTCCCTAACATCACAGATCCTATTTCTGGGACGAGATAAGGCGTGTGGTAAACAACAAGAAAATCTTTGCAAGCAGTCAAAAATCGTCTTACGCTTTTCAAGCGATTGAAATGTGACGCAGCTTTGTAAAGTACACTGCTACACTCGCTTATTGAGGGAACTAGACGATCCTTAAGCCATCCAGTCATTTCCTCGCTGAAATACGAATACCTGTTAACTAAGAACCTCACTTTTTACATTATAGCATAGAAATTTTTGACAATTAAACGTATTACCCGTATTTTCTTACTAGGTCGGTTTCATCAAGCTCGAAGAAGCCTGACTGGACGATCATGCTTTGTATTAGCTCAAGTCGAGTCTGTTCATCGCATAGTATACCGTCAACTTTGAATAGCTTTTGCGCTATGAACGTCTTCAACTCAGAATCCTCATATGCTTCCTAAGAAAAATAAATCGAAGACAAATC
>KZ346380.1:54539-66259 GCA_002352805.1 Teladorsagia circumcincta | reverse complement strand
TGGAAATGAAGGAGAGCTTCTCATAGCTGTGGGCGTGGATGTGGACATGAAATGAGAGTAACCGCACGGAATTCGCTAGTAATTTGATAAAGCATTCCGGGAGACGATGAGAGTTGAGGGTAGTTGGGGGCAGTGAGATGGGCGGCAGCGAGCGGTGGATTTTTATCGGCTCTTCTTCTGAGAAAACGCATTCGCTAAGTATTGCACTAATACAATTGCAGCTCGAATCCGGTATGAGAGGCAAGCTTCATTGGAATTTCAGAGCTGAAAAGATTTAGCCTTGCAGGGTACATCCTTTCGAAAGGTGCTCCCGTACATACGTCAGAGGATGAGCAGTTAAAGGCAAGCCAAGGGATAACATTGATGTGTAAGAGCATTCAACAATGAAGAACGGGAGTGGGGAAGTGATTTGAAAAGGAAAGAAAGCAAGAAAAGTCGTAAATTACGCCCATAACAAGCCCTCTTCCTTCAGAAGCAGTTTGTCTAGGAATGTGCAAGGAGCGAGACTGGACGGATTTTTTTACCATAGCCAGATCACTTACTACCATTCGATCTTACCCTTGTCTTGAAGTGCTATTAGCCGCTTTATTGCAAACATTGGGTTACCCGAAAGGAAGCCCATCGCCGACGAGGTGCCAGAGACGGAGACGGGTCAGTGGGCGAGTCGTAGCACTCACTATGTCGATTTAGTGTCAGGTTAATTATAGTGTACCGTACTACGTCTCATGTAGTACGTATGCATCTCGTCCGCTGACACATCTGCGTCTCTGCCACCTCGTCGCGCGACGGGTCTCTTGTCGGGTACCTTAAGCAACGTTGCTTGTAGCAGCAGCAGTCATCGTCAATCCTGACAGCAAGCGCGTGGGTGGGATGGGTTGGGTGATTGCAGGTACGCAACGATTAGTCTCTAACCATGAATTTGACACGGCGAACTGGATAATCTCTATAGGTATGGACCGTTTTCTAGTAGTAGTGAGCCAAATGCCCAGGCCTACCTTTCACGTCATCGAGTCTCAAAGCGTGGCTCTAGACCGTCCTTCGCATATAGAGGGAGAATTACTAGTGCACCTATGCACATGGACTTTCTAGTATTTTTATAGTAACACTTCCATTCCATTATCTCATGATAGGTTGCTTGAATGTACTAGTCGCACTGGTTACAGAGTGGTTCGGCTTTTCGCTACGTGAATTGCATTGGGGGGTTACGGGTCAATTCAGCAGAGGCTTCGCTTCAAGAGACTGTTCGGGAGTGGCCCAGGAAGAGTGCGAGTGGAAGTGCGCCGATCAAATCCCGACTCCATCAGTTTTGACGAATGGATCTTCAGTTTTCTGTATTAAGTTGATGTGGTCTCACAAGGGAATGCTTTGAACTTCCCATGGAACTTTGACACGAGACATGGGGGGATCGATAGAGTCTTGAACGCTGATTTTAACTATGGACACTAAAACTGCTACGTGAACTTTCTGAGAGAGTTGTGAGCTTTCAAAGTTGGCAGGAAAAGGGCGCCATTTCATGAGGACAGCTATCCGCTATAGAGACATCGTGACGGTGGCGCAGTGGCAGTGCTCTCGCTCTGCAGCTGGTATGTCGTGGGTTTGCTCCCCACCGGAGTGCTAAATTTTGCACACTGTTTCTCATAGCCAGCAAAGGCTGTCGTTCCAATTTTTGACATCTGTTCCATTGGGGGTGGTTACGAATTCCATTTACTTGTCATCTGCTTTCCTTGAAGGTCTCATCTCCACTTCCACCCAACTAGGACTCCCGCTACGGACCATAGAAGCGAAATTGTCAGACACTGGACGCTTCAAAGAGAAAAGTCTGCTCTATCACATACCTAAGTTTGAACTCCGTCATAACTGCGATCTTGTAATCCTGGGACGGAGCTCGTACAAAACACCTGCATGCCCACGCGTGGCGCTTGCCAGAGGTCCGAAGAACTGTCTGAAGATTAAAGTCGATCATTATCAAAACAAACGGTATGTTTCGAATTGCCATCCTTGCCACAAATAATATTCATGATTAGAACTGATTACTGGAAGTTAGTCCCAAAACGTGAACGAAATATCGGTGCACCGGTAGTTTTGCCCCACCCTGTGATACCTAAGTGTGCATTGTGGTGGCATTTGAGTGAAATAATATCCGGCTTCAGAGGCGTTTCCACTCGATTCATTTTTATTGGTACTTGATTGCTAGAAGATCTTACTTAAAATCGTTTTACAATTGCCCAAACTATTTGTTTTGTTCACGGGGCAACCGTCACATGGTAGCGACTTACTGCGATCTTGTAACCTTGGGACGGAGCTCATACAAAACACCTGCATGCCCCACGCGTGGCGCTTGCCAGAGGTCCGAAGAACTGTCTGAAGATTAAAGTCGATCATTCTTAAAACAAACGGTATGTTTTGAGAATGATCGAACCACTAACCACAGCAGAGTATAAAATAAGCTGGAGGGGAGCGCGACAGTGCTGAATGCGTGCGGCTACGTCGCGTACTTTGCACTATGGCAGGCAATCAGGCAATCCTTCTCTCAGATGACGGAAGAGAGTGACAGTTGCCCTACGGCAAAAAGGGTTTGGTAACATTTTGCACTCATTCAATTTTGAGGCTTTTTTAATACCACAAACTTTCACAATCAATACCTCCATCAGTTTTGACCATAGACAACAACTCAGCACCGCCAGTTACCTCAGATATTAGAACATAAAACAATGGATAGACAAGAAACAAGAAAAAAAATCAAGAAAATTTGAAAGAAAGCAAGAAAGAAAATAAAATGCCGCAAGCGCAAAGAGAAGCTTGTGATTGAGTTTAGAGTCTTGTAGCGAGATATAAAGGTCCTGTTACGAAATGTAGGGGTTCGGTAACCAAATACCACAAAATGACCGACATGTCGCAATTGTGTGTGGCATCTCCAGGCATGCACGCGCGCGATCAGCCAATGCTACATGTGTGACATGCACCAAAATTGCCGAAAAGTGATAAATGCAAGTGGAACAATAAGTTGGTCTCCTGATGGAGTATGAAAGTATGTAGAGCTGCTAGAAGGGACAATACAGAAGAAAAAATGAGCCAAACGGCCTGAAAACCGCAAGACGGGACCCTAGTTCTTTTCGTTGACTTTCTGCTTCGGGGGTTGCTATGTGAGCGCTGACGTCGTCAACGAGAAGCTCTACTATAAGTATCCGCTGAATGACTCGAGTCCACGAAGAGGGACCATCAGCTGGGGTAGCCAGTCGCGGGCGAGCACAGGAACGAAGACATCTATGGCATGGATGAAACCCTGCTGCGTCGTTGCGGGCGCCTCCTTCGTCACGAATGCGTCAGGTATCGCTAGTTTATAATAGATCCAGCCTCTATTTATAGTAGGCGCATTCCCACTAATTCAACATTCAAGAATCCAATTTATCGTGCCACCTGCCTTCATATCACTTCGCCGGTGAGCTTGCCTCAGTTGTCACAAAGCAGCTGAATGCAACACAGTTTGGTGAAATGCTAGACCACAGCAGTCAGTGAGCTCATTGAAGGCCCCTTTATGTAGTAGATGAATGTGAATGAGTTCTTCGCCGTTCATAAGTACAGGGTAGCAAGAAAATTACGTGTGCGTGATATTTTGCTTCGTTTGAATGTTTGCTTCTTGCTTCATTAGTTTGTATAAGGAATCTTTTATTTCAAGTTCTGGCGAAGATTTGCTAGAGTTAGAACGCGATTGCGCCGCAGTCAAGAGCTGGAGTGGAAGCTCAACGATTTCTTGAGACTCGCAGCTTCTCTGAGAGACGTCTAGAAACCTTAAAGCAGTGGGTAGGACAAGAGCAGGTTTCAGCAAAGCCCGTGAGAGAATTAGAGCGGAGTACCAGCCCACGATTGATGTAGGGAATATTAAGAAGAGGAATGACCAAAAAATCACCGGAGCTCAAAGTGGACTGCCAAACGCTCGACACTCTCCATAGTTGTTCTTATAATAGTAAAACTTAGGCCCGGAATTGGAGGTGACGTTCATCAAACGCACAGTTTCCAGTCGCTCAGGCGAAGCAAGATCGGAAGAAAAATACAAGAAACTGCAGGGTTGTGTCAAGGTACAGCCATATTGAGACGTCCTGTGCAGGAAAAGTTTGGCCTCTTAGCGGCTAAAAATTTTCCAAACCGTCTTTCGCTTTTTGGCCCTGCTCTGAAGAACATTCGTAATAAGAGTCATATTCAAGGATTTCTCCTTGAAAGTTTGATGATCTGGGATCACGTCAGCCCCTCGGTCATGCCTCCCTGGGTTTTCACGAATGAAAGGATGAAAGTCAATGAATAGGTCAATTAATCGAGATCCTCGAGTAGGCTGTGGTCTCCAGGAGGCGCAAACGTAACATTTCTACTTTTTACAAGAATCCGGCCCATAGCCCAACACAGCGATCCACCTAAGGCCTGTAACGGATCATCTTTGGAGATGGATTTGTGTCCTGCTTACAGTCCGAATTGAATCCATGAAAGTTCTCTGTTTGTGAACTTATTGAAGAGATACTGAGAAATCAGAATGCAGAAAGTTTGATGACTCACAGGAGAGATGTCCAGAATCTGGAAAGAATTATGTGTTGAACCCCTCCGCTGTACCATCGTCTCCATGAAGAACAAATTTCACTGCCGCGGCCACTCCTTTGCAATGATAAAATACCGTGGTTCGGTGTTTTGTAAAATGATTCACTCTGAATTTCGACTTGTTTTTGTTTGTTCACTGCTGTTTTTGGCACAGTTCGTCTTCCGATTGTTTCACAAAGATGCGATGGTGAACAAAACTTTCGCCCCAGGCGGGACTCAAGCATGCACCTCTTGCTTACCGGACAAGTGACAGGTTACGCTACAGTGGGGTACGTTTCTTTTTTTTACAACCCAGCATTCTTGTAAAGCATTCGCAAGGCGAACTGTGGCCAAAAACAGCAGTCAATATATGAAAACAAATATAATTTATTGCTAAAGCTTCCAGCCTCGCGGTCATTGCCGATATCGGCTAACCGGCTCAACACGTTATACGTGTGAGTGGTGACAAATTATGATGAGCATGGTGAATATCGAGGAAACGTCAACGGCTCGTCGAGGATTTTCGCCTGTTCTTTCACGCTCTTCCGCGCGGACATTCACTCTCGCCACTCTCGAGCAGCCTGTGCCCTCCACGCGTACATTATTTCCCGACTTTACTCCCGCACAGCAGAGAGCTATGTTTGAGGAATTCCTCGACCTATATTCACCCTAATGGTAAGTATACCATGGAGAGCTGAGATGGGATGAGGAAGCCACCTCGTATGTTCCTACACCCCGGAAGGAACTGGGGAGCATCTCGTCGATTGCATCGCATTCATTGAAATTGAGGGGTATTTGACGCTACCATCCACATTTCTGTAGACGAGTTGTTCAGAATGTTCGAAACATGGCAGTTCCTCAGGTGATCGATCGGTACTGAGTTTTCTCCTTTGATCAGCAGTGATCGTAAAGCAAACAAACACAATGACCATCAAGATCAGGGTCTTTTTCTTCAAAGACAACAATAACACTGGCGTGTGGGAGCGCGCGCATTATTTTGACCGCGCAAATGTGGTATGACATCATGTCACACAGTCCAACGAGAACACATTTTTTGGGGGAGCTGTTTATTTGTTATCCTATTTGTAGGTAGGTGTCAGATTTTACGATTTTGGATATTTCAGCGATTCCTGCAATATGAGAGCGTGTAAGATCGGCCAAAGCAAATGTGCAAGTAGTGGGATATTCTCACAATGTCACTTCCTTCTCCCTGTATTTAAAGCTTGTAGTTATAGTTGTGGTGCAATCGGAGACCTACATGTCGAGAACCACTCACAGACCCGAAGATTAGCGGGAGAGCAGGAAGGAAGGTAGAGGAAAACGTCCACAGACAACGCAGACCGGCTACAATTATGCAAGACTAAAGTAGGCGCATATGCTCCGTCTCCTATTAGAGGTGTCCTCACGCCTTGTAGCAAATCACTGTCACAAACATTTTTCGTACCGATTGCTTTCGGCTTACAAGTTAAAGGAAGCATCTACGCTCGCTGCCACGACGAAATTGCTACCCACGCGTTATCAGTCGGTAAGGTGTGAGATAGATAAATTCGGACGAGCGTGACCCCCTGGAAGATACGATACCATAAGATAAGGAGATACGGCTGCTTGGAATAAGGTGCACTCTAGAATGGAAATCGGACAACGTATAATATCTTCCCGCCGCCATTGCTACCCTTTCCACATCGATGAGTCTTGAGTTTTGCCTACCGGAAGTGGATTTCGGCGGCTTATCACTCCGTTGATAAGGCGCTACTGCCAATGAAACCTGACGTGTTGAAACATTTGGCAGACACCCTATCCACTCCAGTACACTGCATTTCTTAGCATTCTCGTCTCTATGAGAATTATCGTAGACACTTCCTTTAAGCACAAAAAGTGCGGCTACCGATCATTATTCAAACATGTTTTTAAAAACTCGACAAGCTGTTAACCGAAGTTTCATTACGGGGACCACGCTTTTTGTAACCAGGTCCAAGCATGGCGTATTCATCACATGAATAAGCTACCTGAAATGCTTGTAAACCAGCAAAAAAAAAAGACTGTGCCATGACATCATGTCACGGTCGCGGTCCCACGCGGCGGGGAAGGGTGTGGTACAACATCATACCACACGGTTGCGAACGTGTTAAGCCAAAAGGGGACATCAATCCTTCACGTCCTTCTACTGCTCTAATGGCAAAGACCAAGATAAGGGCGTCAATAACGATGAGAGAAAAGGCTTTAATAACACTTTCGTTAGAAAAAGGCTTCTTGATAAGGATCAGCTAAGTCAGCCTGGAATGAAGCGCAAGCGTTTTCAAGACTTTAGCTCCTGGTCGGCTGTTGCTGATGAATGGTGAGCGTTTACTTGAAGGCAAAGGTCGGGCTTAATATGGGGTGTTATGGCAATTGGATCTGAGTATTGAGATGGGATGGAACAACAGTGGAGAAAAAACGAAAAAAAACCGTCGAAAACGAAACCCAGAACCCACTAGCATTGAGCCCGACCTTTGCCTTTGAGTAAACGCTCACCATTCATCAGCAACAACCGACCAGCAGTGCTTCATTTCGGAAGAAATATTCCCACTTTCGTAGCCCCAGGAACAAGGGGACACTATGGCCTACTTAAAGCGAGAGATCACGATAAAGTGTCTGTGCAGCGTGGAAGTACAAGCACCAATGGAAGCAGTAGTCAGGGGCCTGAGGAAGCGAACTGTGGCGTTTTTGTGGCCAGAGGTGCGCTAGCTGCAACATACTGGGCTTGCCATTCCTTTCTGAGCTCCGCCACGGCCTGAGCTCCGCCCCCAGCGGCAGCGTCTTCGATTATCATTCCGATGAGGTATTCCGCTTCGAGTGCGTATACAATAACTTTCCCATGAAACGCGTTACCAATCAAAACATGGTCTTTGCTGATATAATGGCGGCTATCGGTTTACCATGTGCAAAAATCTCTTATTGGGTTACCAGCTCTTCCATTATTGGAGGTCAATGGGCAGAGCACGGAGTCCGTTCTCGACAGATTTCTTTACTTTTTTCGCCACTGGGGCATTATTCAGCATTCCACCTTCCACCAAGATCCCAGTAATCTCATCGTGATCCCTTGCTTTAACGGCCTACTTCCTGAATACAGCACAGATGTTAGCTGCAACGACACAAACAGAGTGGCTTTATAGGAGCTCGAAATATAAAATGGGGCAAATGATGGCTTTATTCTGATAGGTGTTCGAACCTGTGATACGTTGCTGGAAGCCTTTATGAAGGCTACTACTAAAACCTTCGACGAAACACTACAGTAATCAAATCCTGAAACATGCGGAGTGGACACGCTCCGCTTGTTCCGAGTGCCTGAACTTTTCTCAAAGAACTTTGTTCAAAGTATCGCAGGACTTTCTGGACACCCATTGCTCTTCAAGTATGAGTACAAGTAATTATGTGCGGTTGCAAATGCTCTTGCTCACCCGTTCCGTGCCATTTTATCCTTCGAGGATGCAAAAGAGGAAACGTGGAATTGAAACAAAGTACAAGCCCTGGCTTTGTGTGTTCAATGATGAGGATTATTTTCTCATCAGCTTCAAGTGCAGTTTTCATAAAGGAGGAAAAATTCGAAGGAAGGGCAGGAAGAAGAAATGTTTTCGGTGAGCACAGGCAGAAGGACAAATTTGAAAAAGAATAGAAAAAGAAACTCAAGAAATGATCAACCTCTATGTAAATAGAAGACGCAATGCGTGTCCTATCCCCATCAGAATGATTTCATTGTATTTGGATTATATAAGGTGGGTCATGAATATCCTAACGAAGGGATTATAGCATACAAACCGAAATTTGAAGTGAAATGTGATCAGAACACTTGTGGTCTCTCTAAAGTGTACTTCGCATCGTAACAGCGGCATAAACTCAGCTAAATTAGATACATATGGTTGCCCCCATGCACAAATAGCAGCTTGCAGAAGCTGCGAGTATGCTTCGACGGCGGCACGTAGCGCGTCACACTTTTCACGGACGAAGAAATTTTCTTAGTATTAGGTTGTACCATGATTTCCAACTTACACGGGTTTTTATCATTTTTAATTTTCTCCTATCTGAAGTGTATGCTCACCTGGAGCCGTATGCAGCAAGCCACGAAGGTCGTATGCGACAAGCCCATAATGTCCTCGGGTATATGTTCTCGAAGTCCTATGCAGCAAGCCTCGACATTGTCGGGTATATGTCCCCTTCGAGGCTTGTTGCCTACTGCCTCAAAGCACACGCTTTTGTTATCTATTGAATATTTGTCGCTGTCTTTTCTCTGGAATTCCATGAGCTTTTGATTGGAAAACCCGTATTTTTTCCTAAGGAATAGCGCCATGGGTCAGTCTAGGTGGTCTTTCGCTGGAACGAGGACAGGGCTACACGGCGGAGCTGAGAAACTGCTAGCCGAAGAGTCTCCATTTTCATGTATTCTCCACAAGGGGAGGCTTTCTTCAAAGGAGCGGCTACGTATCAGGCGACACCATGAAGGATTCCAATCGAAGCGTTCGATTCTGTAGAAATGATACAAGTTTAGATAAATAATGATGCAGTAGAAGTGTAGTATGTTTGTACAGCAAGTCAAAAGGTCAAAGAGAGTTTTTAGTGACGGCATTCAGATAACCAAGAGGAAACATTCCCGCTGCCAGCATTTGTGACAGATGTCCGGCAGGAATTTGAACGCGTACCAGTGCCACCGGTTTTTCGAATCGTTTACCAAAAAGAATGCAATTTTTCTGGTTCATTTCGTTCTTATCGTGGGCGATTGGTTTCAAGCCAGCGGTTTATTTGTGAGATAGAATCGCGTTTTTTCCGGGAAGGAATTGTTTAATCGTTGAATTAGTTGAGCTTCAATACTTCCATAATGGATATGGTGCTGAAACCACTGAAATCACGAGATTGTACTAGAGAGATATTCAGCTATGCTGAAGTCACTGAAGAAGCGCAAACAATAGAGCCTGAACATGGCACTAGGAGCGCCTCAGCAGTAACTTCGTCTACTTCGTCGTTAACATTATTTGCTTAATTCCTTGCTTGCCTTCGAGTTTGTTCCAGATCGACATGAAAACCGACGAACATCAACGACTACATTAGTTGGGAGAGCTTTTGTGCCCACAAAAGATGATTGCTCGGTAAAGGGATTACGGTATTTGCGCTATTTAGGGCATTACGGTGTTGTGCGCGAACCCAGTTGGGTAGAAATGACTTTTCGTATACGATTTTGATTTAGTGATGGCTGCACTGTTGAATGGATGCACTGTTGAAGGTGAATTTACGGGAAGAAGACCTTTCCTACCCTATGGTTTTCGAAAATAAACATCTAATAAGTCCAATAGAATCACATTGTTTGTGGTAAGCCTCTTAGCTCACTTAAGGGCTCCCTGGTTATGGTACATCTTGTTGTCGCTGTTCACCAAGTGTTAAACGAATTGTAAGTGGGCTACAGATCCTTACTGCAGGCAGGAAAATCCACATCATTGGTGTTTTTAACGACAAGTTTCTGCCGAGAGTTGCTACTGCAGGTTAAACCCCTTCCAGCATAAAGATGGTGCTCTGCTGACGACATTCACTAAGGAGCGGGGGCAGATGGTCAGCAAGGGTATTAGGTAGTCGCGTGACTTGTGTTTACCAACACGAGGAGAGAGAAAGCACATCGCAGTCGCAGTACTGGACCATTCGTAATCCACCGTCAACTCTTCCTCAGTCATTGTCCAGTAGATGCTCACTGGCGGTGAGATACATAATTTCACTGCAAGGTGGCGTACTCTTACGAGAAAGGTCTTTCAGGACATGAAGCGGTTTTTTTGAAACGGTTTCCTGCATGTTGTAGAGGCTCATGCGAAGAATCTCAGAACCTTTCTAAACGCCTCCATGATTGACAAAACAGTGGGGAAGAAATGGTCCAATTTCGATACTACGCGATAACAAATTTTTGCAGGTTATGCTGGTGCCTCCAAATTACCTCCAAACTACGACAACTACATCTCTTCTCGACGCTGGAGCCATATGGTGGAATTCTGGGCGCGCCAAGCTATAATGCAAAAATTAATTATCACCGGGCACTGAACTTTGGACCATTTCTTCACCACTGTCCTGATTGATATTCCTGGAGGCGTTCGGGAACAATAGACGATGGCTCTGTGTCTACCGCTTGAGCCTCTACAACATGTAGGAAGTTACTTCGAAAAGCGCTCCATGTCCTGAAAGACCTTCCCTGTTAGTCCCAGCAATGATTCATCGAAGAAGCACGACCAGTCCAAATTGAAGTTACCCTCGCCTTCAAAAAACCAGAAATCCACGTGGCACACGTGGCTAAATTCTCGTTGAAAAGATGACGTGGCACCACAGCATGTGTGCTCAAAAATGCTCTTGAATCGATGCCACCTTAATGCCACGTCAATTTCTGCAATTGCACAATTTCTGGTGATTTGAAGGCGAGAATATCTCCTAGGAAAAAGCGATGTCGAATGGATTATCGATTGAAATACGGAAAGGATGCTTTCTCAGCCTCACCAGACTTACCAAAAATATTCTTTTCCCATGGTTTCCCGACTAAATTCGCCGTCTTGTTGTTAGACTGTGTCCTCGTACCTTTTTTGATTTCATAGTGCAAACAGCAAAGTGAATAATTTGCACGGCTTCATGCTTAGTAAACCTCCACGGCAGTGGTACGAATGGCCAATTCTCTAAAACCTTCTCAGACGGACTGCTCCTCCAAAGGGCTTGGAAGTTCACCTGCCCTATCATTGATGAAAGAATGTCTCTCTTTTTCAATACCGAGAATTTCCGAAAATATCAGTGAAGCAAAGGGAAGGCAAAAATGCTTTTGACAAAGTCGCCCTTATATTTCTCGAACAATGCTCTCGAAGGTGTTGTTTGAGAGCACAGTTGTCGACACCATAGGAAATGCTTTACAACCTTTATGATATACCAGATTGGTTCCCCGGCAACTGCCGGACCTCCCTTTCCTGCGTAGGCTCCGCTATGCCCTCTTCCACTTGTAACACCGAAGCCTCGTGGGGGGGGGGAATAGGACACAGCGGAAGGCTGTGCACAAAAAGGTGTTTCATGTAATAGAGGGCATCATCACATGACAGTAAAATAGCATCGCAATACTTGCACATTAGGTCTATTGGTCCTCTACCACCCTCCCCCCCCCTCCTTAGCCCTTT
>KZ346379.1:44806-55977 GCA_002352805.1 Teladorsagia circumcincta | reverse complement strand
TTGAGAAGGATTGAATCAGACTTCGGGGACGAATCCACCTAGGGTAAGGATTGAATACCGCACCTGGGACTGATTTGGGCGCACAAGCTTGAGGTCATGCCCCTCTTCCGGCTCGAAAGTGCGCGGCAGTGGCGCTGGTAGCACACTCCACCCGCAGTCCACACCTTTGCCCGAAAACCCCGCCTTGGCTGTCCCGCTCATACTACGGGAAGAACGAGGCCGCAGCTGCCGCTGCTTTAGCATTGCGGTCCAATTACTGGCACTGGTGCCATTGGGGCTAACCGTTTATGGAACTCGTATGAACACACCCGTTCTTCATTCCAAGGCAGAATGCGGTTGAAATAGAGAAGAGCCTTATCCCGGGTATTTTTGAGGGTTTCTTCGCTTTTTTTCTTTTCTAGATCACTGCCCATATCCGGCTTCATTCGCTCTTCCGCACTCATTTTGTCCCGAGACTTGCCTTCAATCGATAATATCGATCCGGTACCAGTAGTATTCTCCTGAAGACTGGGTAAAGAAAACTGATTGGATGGCATGTAAATCAATTTGAACAAAAGTATATGTTTGGATGTTGTGTGGCTGAAATGCTATCCGTTCGGGTGGATTTTCCGTCGCATAAACAAGGAGCTGGAGTGTTTATAGAGTGAAATAATTTGCGCAAGTAGCAATGAGGGAGCAGCAATTGAAAATTTTCAGGCCATCCATCCTCTGCCAATCTGACCTATTCGTCGTACGAATGCCTTATCACGCAGACCTATATTGACTGTCTACTTGAGAGCAACTACAAAACCTGTAAAGAAGCTGTGAAGGTAATGCCAAGTTGAAGAACAAAAATTTTCTGGTGAAGAGTGCAAAAGAAAGACATTAATTTACTATAAGGAACGGGGGTGTGTACGATGTTTGTTGCAAGTCTTTGCAAATTCACGCAAAAAAAAACGCGCTTTCGCTGTTTTCGTTGTTTCGATAGAACTCAGTTTAGAGGATGTTTTCAAATCCAAAGGAACTGCTGAACTTAGCTCGTCGAGTTCTATAGAAAAGTGCTTTCAAGTTTCGAGAGAGCTTCATCTTAGAATGCGCCATGCACACGAGTTTTATCCCGAGAAGTAATGCAACCAACATCGTACACACCCCCGTTCTTGATATTTTACAGTGGGCGTTGTGTGGTGATCCTAGCACATCCCCTGAGATGAACGAGTGGTAGGAGGGGGGGGACACCGTGTACCAGTTAGAACCGCTAAGGCTGATGTCAGACTTTGCGAATCACTCGATTCACTACTAGCGAATCGCTGAGAGAAATTCGCTCGATTCGCAAAGACTGACATCAGACCGGCCAAGCTTTCTGCACAGTTCCAGTTCGCGCGACTGATTTTGGCGGTGGCGCAGAAACGCATGGCATCGCATAGGCTTTTCATTCTAACATATCTAATTTAGCTCGAAATTGCAATGCTGTCACTGTTGGCTTATCGAAATGGCAGTCACTGCGTGCTGAATACGGCTGCACCTAAAAGACGCCCTGAACCAGGTAAGAACGAAGGTAGCAATGATCTTTTTCCCAAAGATTTTGTTGTTTTTGCTCGATTGCTAAAGCCCGCGGTGACAAACAAAGGCTCTAGAACCTTATTTGGCTGAAAAATTACGGCAGCTGAGATTGTTCAATATCCTCGCCTCTACCGCTTGTTACTTTGTGCCAGGGGAAGCTTGTTGTTGAATAGAAAGTACTTCTCCGTGTTACTTTGCAATCCTCTGAAAATCGACTGCACAAATGAGAGCCTTTCAACATATGCTTTCGACACTGCTTTTCGACATATCTTTTGCTCGTTTCCCTTAGTGCTGCAGGAACCTCATGCTAAAGGCGCACTTTCCGATAGCTCAAGGATAAATTCTGGTACTTCTTAGTGAAACAAGAGTTAGGTAGTAGCTTGCTCAAGAGGACTTGCCGCTAATTGGGACAAAGAAAAAAAAAATTAGAAGAAGAGGTGACTTGCATGTTTTGCCTGAAAATAAGTAGAGAGCAGGGTCAACCGCTGTTGATCCAATTCCAGAGATCTGACGACTCCCCCCACCCCCCCCTTAGGTGTTCGACACGACCCCATAACCACCAGCTTTAGAGAGGTCCCTTGATTCGACCTCTCCCCATCCCCGACCACACTCACCATCGTGGCTTTGAGAGGGTTTTTCATGCTGTGCTTCTTCCCTAGACTTCCTTAATAAAATACGTCTGGAACGACTTCCCTGTACCCACCACGACCCTTTCATTTTTACCTCTTTTCCAACACTTTGGCCTTTGCCAACCCCAAATACGACCCCCTTGTTGAGAACAAGAATTAACACAACGCATCATTGGTCCTGGAAGCCAGAGCTTTTTGAGGGTCATATGTTTCCATTTTAGCTTCGAGTTCATTATTGGAATCCCTGTAAAGTTTTTCTTATCATGCTTCATTGGAAGAATCTTTCTAGAGCTGAGGACCTATTGGACATTATTAGATCTACGACATAGGCCCTTTTATATCGCCTTCATCGCTCAATTGAAGAACTCGAAATTCTACCCTATGCAGTTGTGCCTCATTGCCATGACTCAAAAAACGGAATGGTCTACATAACTAAGCGCTTATGTCCCGAAGCGCTACAGCTCTTGATGGACAACCTTTCAACCCTTTGAACTTCCTCTGAGCTAACATTTTCGGTTGATCTTACTTGCCTATACTCAATGAGCTTCTTATCGTCGTGTACAGCACTTGGTGCCAGCGAGTGGTTAGAACGTGCTCCTTCGAACGAACAAAACTCAGGACACAAACCATAGCCTTTTCGTAGCTCTATTTCTTCAGCAGCTCTCTCTCTAGCCATTTTCCGTTCAACCTATGAATACGATAGCGAAATCCTTCTATGAGAGTTCCCATGAACCACGAGTATTCCTACGAAGCCTTCCATTAGCAGAAGTATCACTGAGGCATACAATGTTACTAAACTGACACGTACTGGGACACAAACGGAAGCTCGAATTGTTGTCCGTGTCGAAGTGCCAAACAAGGTGGAACCTTTGAAAGGGCCCTGCGTTTCAAACTTTTCGTCTTCTTCAGATGCTGACAAAGTCTAGCATTGTGAAACGCTTCGCAATCCCCAAATACGGTCGAAGAAACCGTTGATGAGTGTGGTAATGAGCCAGAAAAGTTTACTGAACGGTCGTTGGGCCATTCAAAAGACCTTCGAACTAGGGTCAATCGTCACGTTAGTACTTTTTCTAAAGATTTCGCCGACCCCCCCCCCTCTCGAAGGTCTCGATGCGACCGTGCGTTATCAACGTCAGTCTTAGAAGGCTCCCTCAATACGATACTCTTTCCACTTCTCCGACCACACTAGCCATCATACTTTCTATGGTACTTGATTCTGAGATCTGTCAACACAGCCCAACTCCGCTCACTCACATTTTCCTCCAAAACAGCCTCAGATCGTTCTGGGAGGGAAGGGGGGGGGGTAATTTGGTGTCATGAAGGGGCTAATCCACCATTTTCGCATACATTTCACCTACTACCTTTGCAGAGGTTTCAGCAAAATCGTCGAAAAAGCGCCCAAACGCAACCCGCTTAATGACCTCCATCAACCTCCGTTCCCACTCTGATAATCTTGCTCAACCCCTGAATGCTACCCCCTATTTCAAAAACACCAGTGCGACCCCCTCGTTCGAACAGTGCGAACGGACGGTTGACCGCTCTCTCAAGCATCATCCTTTGGTACAGAAGAATAACACAATTGAGTAAATAATGCTCAAGTTTGAACAATGGGTAATAAGGACAAAACGCTGTCTGTTTTGAACCGACCTATTCAGGTCTAGAAGTGCGCTGATTATTCTTTTTCAGAGAAACAGTTGGAACAATGCGATAAACGAGGAAACTGTAAATGTCGTCTGAATGGTTACTACTACGACATGGAAAAAAGAAAGTGTATCGGTTGGTTTCAATGTTCTTGCAAAAACCAGAGCGAAAGCGTTTGTAGTGCTGCAAAATAATCCAAAAAGTACAGTCGTTTCATATCTGTTTTGCCTAGCGGTCAAACTCTACTGCAGCTTGCTATGAGTTACCTTGTATTTTACTTACTGTAGACTTTGAAAGTGTCCATTTAAGTCTGTGTAAAAGAAGCTGTTCCTGTTTAGACGTCGACGAATGCATATCGGCCGACTCGGGTTGTTCACAAAAATGCGTAAACCATCCGGGAAGCTACGAGTGTACTTGTGATCCTGGCTATTATCGTTTGGCTACCAACAACAAAACGTGTATTCGTAATGATAAAGGTAGGCTTTTCTGTTACAGTACCTTTCAGTATTGTCTTCTAAGAGTTGTATCCCTGCAGCAAGGCTACTGTCGCAGATGTGCGGCTCTCGCGGCTCTGAAGTGCGCAACAATGGCGCTAGAGTCTTGCATAGACCACTTCGCTTTCAAAATTTTTTCTCGTCCGCAACTTATCTGTGTCTGCGCTCTCCCATCAGTTGTGCTCTCTCGCCTATCCTCCCTCGTCACCTCAGTCTCTCACAGCCCTAGAAAATGCTGTGATCATCGCAGGATCTTGTCTATAGTGACGACAATCTTACATCACTTTTTGAAAACCGACAAGTAAAAATGCAGTTGCGTGTTTTGGAGCTACATGTCACGATTAGATCATCTCAATATCATTTTCCTGCGTGGGATATCTGGGTGCAGGGAAACGCCACTTTTGAACTCAAAACGTGTAGTATGGGCGCTATGGATATAGGACCTGCATCAGAGCACACCCCAGACTTGTGTACAAGTTTCTAGCTCCGGCTTCGAGTATCCCTTACAAAGGCTGTCCTCCTTGTAAGGTCTCGTGAATTAGTCCACTGCCGCTGAGAGAAAGCCATTATTTTCAGTGCCTTCAGTAATTCCTTCTATTTCCTTCACTGATGTTCCTCTTATTTCATTCTCGAGTACAATAACCCATCCTAGAAGATGACAAGAGCACTTCAACAGAGACATTGCTTTTGCTCCAGTATGTTGTCTTCACTTGACGATAGACGTCGAAGACCTCTCTCAACGCAATACTCTCGTTTTCGGCATATTTATTGTTCCTCACACAGCTCCGCGTGATTTCTAGCTGCGTCCCGCGAATGGTAGCAGTAGTCGACTGCCCGTTTGCTGAGTATGTACACAGCTGAAGATGTTATGTGGGGCCAATTTTCATCAATGATAAGACCTTGAAGGGCATTCCGATTGGCGTGTTGTGCATGATGCGACGCGATGCAACGATTTCAACAAGGGAACCTCAACCAAAATAACTTCCATTTCCATGCCATTTCAAAAATGTGCAGGCTTTCGGGGAACTGCATCACATTCCACAGAGAAATGATGTGAGCCTTCAGGCTCTATGTTGGTCTTCATGAGAGCAAAGTGAACCTGGGCTGGTGATGTATGAATTGTGAACTCTACATCGAGATCTCACATAGTATTCGAGTGTCTTCTCAGGAAGTAATGAATGCTCACTGGTATAAACAAAACTTGGCATACTTATACCGTATTTTATTAGATCCGATGTGGCTGTTCTTCGCTCATGGACAATCCATCTGGAATATCTCACTCAGTGGAGGCTCTTTCGAATTACAAAAAGCTGGTCTGCAGAAAACCGCTGTGCTTGACGTCGACATAATGGTGAGTAAAATGTTATTAGTGTATTTATTCATTCATAGCTGAGCTAGGACTCATAAGGGAGCTGGCGGCACTTCTCAGGGGTCACTTCGACACCCATCCTTTTTTTGTTTCGAAAAAGGGGAATACTTGGCCATCGTTTTTTTAACAGTTAGGGTGGGTATTGCATTGTTCAAACTTTTCAGTGACAGTGAATTAAATGCGTGAAGTGAAGTGGAGAATAGTTCACAATGGGCAATTTAACGAATCGCCCGACCTTGATAAATCCCTCCAGAGGTGTCATGTATCCAACCATTATCCAGAAAACTTAAAGGAATCTTTCACGGAAAAACCCTGCCTCCATTCTCACGAGAAACTGGTACTTTAGCCCTCTTGCTTTATGAAGATAGCAGAAAGACCGAGAATTAGGCGCTGGTTTTGTTATATTTCCAAAAAATCTAGAAGACTACAAAGAATTCGAATTCCCGCCGTAAAACTGTCATAACTGTGGGCTTTGGGAAGCCACACGTGCAAACTTGTTGAAAGTGTGAATGTGAACGGATTCCACGTTGGACCTTCCCAGAAACTTACACGTGGCTCCGCAACCGCCACGCATTCTGTCACCAGAGCACTTCCGGTTCCGCCCACTGGTCCATCCCGGTCCAACATTTGAGCCTTCCCAGGTGCTGTATCCTTTGGGTTTTTCATTCTTTTCGCTCCAGACTTTATATGTGGTCTTCAGTGACCATGCCCAACCCCGTACACAAGAAAAGAATGACCGGTCTTTCCGTGGAAGATCTGTTTAATGTATAATAATTGGAGGCTTTCCGTGTCTCTGTCTTGCGTGAACAGCCAATGACTAGACCAACATTTTTGCCAGACTTGATGGTATCAGCTCAAAGGCTTCGAAATAAGGTCAGTTTAGTTGGCTTCGTCATGCCCAATAACCGCCTACAAATCCATGCGGAGAAGGGTCGCTCATGTGGGTAGACTCACCATTGCTCACTGAACCAAAGAAGTAAGTGACTGGTACCCAAGACGAAAAAACAAGGCCCGAGCCAGACCCTCCACCGATGGGCAGACCCTCTCGTGAAATTGTACGGTCGTCTGTGGCGCAGAAGAACCCGAAGCATAGCAACCTGGAAGATATGCGACCAGCGTTTCTGGCGTGTCCGGGACGAATAGCGGTCGGGATGTAAGAAGTAAGTGAGTTGGCTGTGGGTCGGATTGGAGCCTAGGAGCTCCACGAGCACATTAGGAGGTGTATAATCACGTCATTAATTTGTTCCACTCATTTAAAGTAGTCTACGAGAATGCTTGGTAATTTGCGGTTATTTGTGACTGAATTCTGGAGAGTTTGAGATAAATCATTGAACAATCCCTCTGCCATTTGTGTAGGTGCGCTATGTGAGAGGCGGAGTGGGTTGCCTTTTCCAAGCGCATGCACACTGCTACGTACTTATGAGAGCATCGGGTTCGACAACTCCAGAGATTTCTCACATCTCTGTCCTCTGCCAAAAAAACCCTCTCAATCCTTGCTTCCGTTTCCGTTCTCAATAATTCGCAGTGTGTTTGTTGGGGTCACGTACTCTCCTGTAGCGAACGAACAAAAAAGAGTAATTTTTCCATTTTGCTCAGAATCAGTTAGTTTTCTGAGGAATTATTCTGCTTCGCTATTCCGTGCCCTCCTAGGCAGTATTCTTTTAGGAACGCCGCATTTTCTACGCAGATGTTGGCTCAAATTCTATTGAGAGATTGGACTTGGACGGCACGTTCCCTCAGACCGTTCAGAAGTATGACGTCGACGGCCTCGAGGGCATCGCTGTTGATTGGATTGGACGGAATCTTTACAGTCTGAGAAAGTAGGCAATTTCCCAAGCCTTCCGTTTCTCCTTTATTTTTCTTATTTCATTTTAAGAGACTGAAGGGTAGGCACAATGTGTGCCTGTCAAAAACTGGGTGAGCAAAGTTGATATGGTGAATGAGCCTTGCCCAATTCTCTCAGAAGTATTCCGAGACAAATCGATCACTGGACAAAGTTAAAAGACGCAGTTTATGATCAGAGGGCAGCCCATGAATCAAGGTGGAGGTGATCAGTGAGCCGGAAAGTAGAAAAAATCATGAGAAATGGTTTGGAATCCGAAAAGTGAGATAATCATCCCTCCTACCGTTGATTTCTGCGCTAATGCGACTCTCGTCGGCGCTGCCCTCTTCAACGCGAACGCTCTCTCTTCTGAACGTTTAGAGTTAAACGGGCAAGGGCAGCGGCGTAGCGGTGCGGGGACAGCCATACAAGATCGCAGGGGCATGTTCTTGTTGTCGGTCACACCATTCGAAATTCGGCTATCTTTCCACTAGGTAAGTTTTCCCTCCTTCAACCCCATCGTGAAATCTCTTTTCAAGAAAGAGCAAACTACGGGGAGGAAGTCCTAGTCGCGGTTCGCATTTCCTTCAGTGAGAAGAAGAGGTCGTATCTGGGAATTTTTGGGGCCGGGAGGAGTTTCGTTTGTGGAAGCAGTGAGAGCTAAGTGGGACAATAAAACGCAAGGTAGGGTGGGAGGAGTTGTATTAATTATGGAGGTGGGATCATACTGACCGAAAGTTCTTTTAAAATTGCCTATTTTTTATGTGGAGGATGACTACTCTGAGTGCAGTGCGGTTTTCAAAATTTCTCATGGTATCGACTTCTTTCGATAACAAACTATCAATCCTGAAATGGTAAACAAACATAAGTCAGTTCTATGACGAAGGTGCTGAATTGTGGGCATGAAACTTGGCCCCAGACGGAAATTGAACCGACACCTCTCGCTAGAGTGAAAATCGCTCGTGGATTCTTTAACGGCTCGTCAAGGATTTTCGCCTGTCTTCAGTCACGCTCTCCAGAGCTGATATTCACTCTCGCAACCTTCGAGACGTCTGTGCTCTCCGCGCGTACATTCACTCTCGACACTACTCTGGCACAGTAGAGAGCCATAGTCGAGGAATTCCTCGACCATTATTCATCTTGCCTCTCACCATGCAGCCGATTACACCACCTTAGCAAAAAAAACCCAATAAGTTGCCGCTCACTCTGTCGCTGAACTTGTGGCTTCCAAAGACTACTACGAACAATTCTTATTCAGGGCAGACATCATTGTGCAGACCCTCACTGGCAAATATCGACGAGCTTTGTACAAAGGAGTGATGCGACTGCCGAGAGCAATTGCAGTTCATCCGGCGAAAGGGTAAGCAACCATTGGAGAATTCCTTGTCATGACTAACAAGCGGTGAAGAGATTCTTTTCTCCCCACTGGTAGTCCACCACTCATCCCCACTTCTCAATTTGAGTGGGCTTACCTCATCAACTTAACCTGATCCCTGCCTTCAATGTTGCCCCATTTTGTACCCAGCATCCTTCACTAATTCGTAAATTCAGACTGATGTTCGTGACGGACTGGTCGTCAACAGCGTTCATAGCCACTGCCACCATGGATGGCTCCTCTTTCAAGAAGATCATCACCGAACGAATCACGTGGCCAAATGCCGTCACCGTTGATATCTACGCTGATAAAATATATTGGGCTGACGCCTACAATGATGTCATAGAGTAGGTTTCTTATTTGAGGATTGCTCTACACATCAGCAGCATCACGAACAATTCATACACAGTACTCACACTCCTTTAAGGTGTCATGTCATGAGTGGCACTTTTCTGGCCTTCAGCCTTTGTTGATTTGCAGAGTAGCCGCTCTGGATGGGTCTGGCCGCCGCACGGTCATATCCGACTCCGGAACCGTACCTCATGTCTTTGCTCTTTCTGTAGCTGATGATTTACTCTACTGGAGTGACTGGACCTACAGGTAAGAATAGTTCGTCGTCTTCGGACTCTGTATCTGCCAGAAGTACTAAGGAACACCTCCGATTCAGGGGTCTCCTGCGAGCAGACAAACTAACAGGAGAAAATGTGACGGTAGTGGCGCAGACTGCTTTACTGCCGTACGGACTGAAGATCTTCCATCCTTCTGTGCAACCACACTGTAGGTTATTTAGATTTAATTCAACGACCCAATTATTTGACCAAGAGTGATGTTACTTCATACCAGTCACAGAACAGAAAATTGATCCCCAACATTGAAATTCAGAGGGACCAGCTGAACAAGCAAGCATTCTCCCTTCCAGCCTCACCTAAACATCTTGAGCAATTCGTTTTTGACAGTAAAATATAAGGAGCATCCGACGTATTGTATAACGAAGTTGAGGCTTAACATCCAGACAAAAATGAACATCTAAGCAACCTCCTCAACTTTGAAAACTGGCCGCTACGCAACAGTGGCAGCAGAACTTGCTGAACTCGCTCAGGATATGAGCATTTGTGAAGCCTGTGATTTTCGCCAAACGAAACCATTCCTGCTCAGAGTCCGGGCGTCCCTTTGAATTTTTGACTGCAGTAACCTCAAATAAGTTTCAAATAAGTGAATATGTACACCTATTGAATGAGACCCTACTACACTGCGTAACTTTTACAATCCTAACTTCTATTCATTAATTTCTATTCCTGAAATACTTCCATTTCAGTTCCTTCCCAGTGTGACACCCTCGGATGTAGTCAGCTTTGTCTACTTGGACCAAACCGAACGGCAAAATGTGGATGTGGGGAAGGCTACGAATTACACAAAAACGGAAAGAACTGCACCAGCAACTGCGATTCAAATCATATCGAATGTGGTGGAACTGAGGCAAAGTGAGTACATTCTATTTACACTACTCAATTATTCGTACTCAGAATTAGAGGGGATGCGTTTATACTAGTAGCAACTGTACTGGTGTCGACAACATCAACTGCAGCGAGGTCTTGCGAATTGACTACGCCTCTCGCTAGCGATTGAGACGGCGCTCGCTTAGTCCGTAGAATATCCCTAATAGAACATATGTATGACCGCACTTGAGCCCATGAAGCTTCATCTGCGACGAGTGGATTGCTGCTAGTCGGGCCGGTCAATTGGAAACTTATTACTGGCCGAGCGGGCACAGTAATAAGTTTCCAATTGCGCACTCGCGCTTCATCGCGGAATCTGTTTTCTGGAAGTTCATGAACGAAACGCCACCAGGCGTTTACCATGTCCATCCTTGCAACTATTCGTGTCACGATTCAGTCTGTAAATGTACATTCAGCAGACTGTATACAACGGGTTCAAATCAAACGTGAATTTTTTGATCGGCTCACCGGCGAAGAAAATCAGGCATAACTGAGGCAGGCGCTTCAGCAGTTAACATCGAAGAAAGTCACACAGACGCAAGACCAAACGAGGAGGGGCGAGAGATTACGGAGAAGAGGGAGAGTACATACGCACCGCAATGCCACTTTAATTCCAGGGGCCATCAGCGAACACTGGAGTCACATGAGCGAAACTGACCCTCGACGTCCTTGCTCTCTTCATTAAAGGAAGCGCCCACGATAATTCTCACAAAGACGATAAGAAATGCAGTGTACTGGAGTGGATAGGGGTCCTGCCAAATGTTTCAACACGTTAGGTTTCATTGGCAGTAGCGCCTTATCAACAG
>KZ346379.1:24683-37579 GCA_002352805.1 Teladorsagia circumcincta | reverse complement strand
CATTGCCCAAGGCTTAGTACCAAGCACAATAATTGACTCACTAACTTAATGTCCCCCCCCCCCCCAAGGACATGAGCGCCTATGAAATCAGTCCGCTGAATGAAAGACCTATGAATGACGCCCGTACCTTTGTAACCCGTCTCGTCGTCGATATGTCCCAATGCCTCACAATTCTAAATAAAAGTGGCGAACGTGGCGCACGATGTAATCAACGTCTTCATTTCAATACCCGTTACTCCTTTGTTCAGCACCAGAGTGTTGGAATCGCTATTTGGTCATTTTTAAGACACATTACCATTTGACGTGATGAAAATGCGAGGATTATTACATAACTGCGGCAAATTGCGTGCTCTAATATGGACGCACGCGACGCGACCGCGATTTACTTTCACCTACTTTGAAGTAAACAGCTTGAAGTAATTTGTTGATTCGTTCTTGATCCAGCGTTCATTTCTTAGTTTTTCTGAACGGAAGGGAAGAGAGCGTAAGTTTGAGTCTGTGTCAGCTGTGCTCTCATACACTCTGATGCAGTGGTGATCAACATTCATCACTTGGCTGTTTTCCAGAACTTCTTTTGTTATTTACCTTGTTGTTATAGCTAGTTCCCCTTGTACATTTAGCGCTTTTCCTTGAAGAGGAGAAATCTGTGTTCAAATTCCGAATCTGCAGGTCTAGCTATTATTACGCGCTGTATCTCATCTTTGGTTGCTAGGTTTATCAAAATAATTCGCTGGCAAGATATATTTGTACGGAGTTTTGTCGCTGCACTTAGAAGTGCGAAATGCAAAGAGAAAAGATGATGTTGTGTGGAGCAAACTCAAGTCGGAGAACTGTTCTATCAGCATCCCGTTTCGTTGCCTTATTTTCTGCCAATCAGTGTTGAACTACGCTCTATGGTTAGCTTACCATTTCGTTGTGATGCTAAAAATATTTCTTCCTCATGAATCATCTAATTCAAAGGCGTCATTGTTTTTCTATCTCCACTCAGGAGTTACTCCAGTTTTTCAGAGAGAAAGAAAATGCTTGTTCCTGACCAAGTGAACCCGTGGTACGCTGCTCTTCTAGCTGCTGGTGGAGTAATCGGCTACTTGAAAGCGGGTAAGCTCTCAGTGTTTTCTATTCACACTTCGTCACCTTTTTCCATAGCAGTTTAGTGTGTTAGTATTTGAAGTAGCAGCTTTTTTCCGAATACTCCATCCGCACACATTCGTTGAAAAACTTTAAAAAACTTAGGTAGAGGACATAAAACGTTATCCTATTGCAGGATCCGTTCCTTCTTTGGTTGCTGGTGCAGGCAGTGGAGCAATTGTTGCCGCCTTCACCTTCTATGATCTGCCTTACAAGACGCTAGCAGTAGCAGGTGAGCCGTTAAGTGCTTTTGGGTACCCAACATAGAGTCCAATTTCGCATCAGGTCAAATAGAGTATACCATACTATGTCATATCGCAGAGTACGCGCTGCGTCTCGTCCGCTGACCCATCTGCGCCTCTGCCATCTCGTAGCGCGACGGGCCTCTTGTCGGATACCAACCGCTTTTGCATCGTTTTCAACTGTCGATCATCAGTGTAGATAAGCGTTTGCATTGGGTAACTGCAAATCACAGCAGATTAATCGTAAGGGTGAAGTATTCTCTATTTTGGAAAACAAGAAGAGCGTCGAGTGCAGACTACGCACAGTCAGTGACGACGGCTAAGATAACGTCGCTTTTTCTCTTGCCGTCGTCTTTTGTGGTGTGCGATCTGCGCTCGATGCTCTTCTCGTTTTCCGAAGTAGAGAGTAATGCGTTGAACTAGTACTTCGTTGTTTTGGATGTGCCTTCTTCTGTAGCGAATGATAACAAATAATTTTTTCGTGATCCGTATTGCGCGCACCAGCAAGTGCGGTACACGCATTTAACCACACATTAGTTGTAGTAAATGCCCGTTTGCTTATTGTCTCTTAGTCGACACCAGTTTGATGGGAACCCAAGTAGGGAACTCTTACGCCGGTGTCAAAACCTGTTATCCGTCGCGCGAAGGATCACGGACTCTAAAACCACTACCCTGACCACTAGTGAAGGTCTACGGTTTACAGCAACTATTTGCAATGTGGTGTACACCATTGCATGTATTCCCTCCAAATTGTTTAGTTTAGCTATTTTCTGCACGAATTAGGCTGATGTTCAAGTTCGCGATTCGGCAGTAATGGAACGAATGTTTTTGGCCATTGCTACTAGATACCAAAATTGAGTATGTTCGTAGTAAGGGGGGATGATTAGCTCTCTCCGAAGATGGGAACATTCGCGTCGTTGTTCCTATCTTAAATCCTAGTATCAACTCGTTTACAGTCTGGGCATATAGTTGTTACCTTTTCCTTGTTGTTGTGATAGCAAATACCAGTGACTGTTGAGAGGATATCCATTTCATATCCAGTTTGTTTGACCTATTGAAGCTGTTCTAGGTGTATCCGGTGTCCTAGCTTACGTCATGGGCATGCGATATGCAAACTCGCACAAAATTATGCCTGCGGGTATAATAGCAGCAGCAAGGTAACTTTTTTAGTGTTAATTTTAGTGCTCAGATTGATGGCTTATCTTTTTTTTTCAGTGTTGGTGCTCTGATCGTTCAACTAGCTCATATGCATAGAACGAACAGCCTTAACTGATTCCCACATCAAAGATTACAGGATAGCGAATTGTATATGAGTGTGCATTTGTCAAATTAGATCTACGTCAATCTCAACTTACATTGTAATATTTCTTTTTCACTGTAAAATAAAGCGGGCCATTAACCACGTAGTAAGCGTGTTAACCCCATGTAGAACAAATGCTAATGAATACACATCGATAAACAAGTGAACATCAAACCACGTAGGAGAATGCTACTTGATTCTCCAACTTTTACATGCCTCACACGTACGCAGTTCTTATGCAAAATGGGATCTTATTTCAGTCACCCACAAAGGGTCCATTCTAGGCAAGCCGCGCTTTTTCAGAACGGCTTTTTGCATGTTGTAGGGACGCATGTACGGAACGCAAAACCATGTTTCGTTTTCGTTGAACGGTTTTAGCAGTACTAAAAAATTAGCACAAGGTACTGTTGATGGTTCGAAACCCATGGCTACTAAATTGGGTTACCCGTGAGTTGGTGCCAAATCCGCTAAATATTAAAACCAGATGCCATATTCATGATTAGGACTATTTTGAAGTCAACAACCTTGATTGAAAATTTAGTCGTCGCGCGGAATCGAACCATCAACAGTATCACCACTTCTTCGGTAGTACTTAAATCGTTCAGCGTAAAAGAAACGGTATTGTGGTCCATACATGCGTCCCCACAATATGCAAGAAATTGTTTTTAGAAAGCGCGGCCTGCCCTGAAAGACCTCCCTTGTCAGTGGAAACTGATTCATGAATTAAGAACAGAGAGTAGATTCAAAAACGGGGAAAATCCGCATCAAACAAGACCAAGACCTACAGTTTCGTTGTTGGAGAGCAGAATTACGTAATCCAACTTCAAAAAATGAAAGAGCCGAAAAGACGGAAAGAAAGGACTGGATAAATTCTCGTCAAATAAAGTTGTCGGTGACATTGGTGAAGGCAGTGTGGTTAATTTAGTGAATAAGTAGCGGCTGAAATGAGTAGCCGCCGCAACAAATTGTTTGAGATTTATAATAATATTTCTTTAGGTTATGTATTTGATTATTCCACAACACCACTAGGTTTCTTAAAGAATCTGAAGATTATAGATGACTGTGGGACTTGGCAAAACTGCATTGTCGGAGGCGAGAAGAGCGAAGCGAAAGTCTCAAATCGATTTCCCTCTCATATCAGTTCAACAAAGTCACGTTGCCCTGCTGTACCTCAAAGAACGATGATGCGTAGTTTGCTAGAACCGCACGTAATTAAATGTGCGCCCTAGAATGAGATCTGGGGCCGTAAGGTATGCTCTCCCGAATAGGGCAGGGTCCCCATTCCGTAAGGTATGCTCTCCCCGAAAGTTTCGTGGACGCCACAGTCGAGGAGATCCGAATCGGAGCCCCCAGTCCCGAAGAGCCCCTACATGGCTGACTCCCCTAGGACGCCCCGCGAGCATACCCTGCGGCGGCTTTCGGGGACACCATAGTCGGGTGACCCGAATCGGGACGTCCCAGCCCCGAACAGGAGAGCATACCTTACGGCCCCTGGAATCGCCTCGCTTATGCTGAAGCTGCGTCGAGTCTGCGCCGAGGACGCTGGGATTTTTATGAGTTTTTACTCGTTGAAAGGCAATATCTCTCAAATTTCATAAAGATTCGAAAAAAGAAAAACAGTTCTGAAAACGGAAATATGGTTCTCCCTGTTGTAGTCTAGCTTCTTCCAAGATTACCTAATTGAGGAGATATCCGCGTCGAAGATCTACTGAGGACGTATTTTGATCATCAACGGTCGCTTCCTTGTATCACATTGCAAACTAACATGCAACAATCTTCGTGAATAATGAGGAAAGGTGCAATCTTCTGATTCCGCTCCAGTATTCATGCATCCTACCTCCACTTAAAATTGCTGAATACATTGAAAAGCGTTGCGTGATGACGACTGTTGATAGGAACTGAAACACTGTATTGAACACATGTCGCTTGTAGAACAAATGCTATATCGTGTTTTCTACAGCGTTACCCCCCCCCCTCCTCCCCTTGCACTACTACACCACCGATACTCTTGTTACTGGCCTCCACCATTACGACCCTGCTCCACCCACCGACCGTAAAAAAATACGACTTTCTTGTCGAGAATTTCCTCGACCGTTATTCACCCGTGTTGTTGTGTTTTGCCCACAACCAACCATCCCAACGACAACGTCATTCATTTGTTATACATAGATCTATTGCATAGTTTAAAGATGAAGTGGAATTGCCTCAGCAATGAAAACCAGTAGGTCGGTCCAGCCAACCAACACTGAGCTCATGTTGTGTTCGCCTTACGAGGACATGGCTCACGCCAGGACAAGTTGCAGCTACCTAACGTGATATTTGTGTTTAGGGTTCTAGGGTCAACTTTTAAGCTGAGCATGTAGTTTTGGCTACGAAAAAGGGCAATTCCCAGTCAGGTCGTCATGGAAAATTTGAAAAACATGTGGTGAAAGAGCCATCTCAGTGCCTGGAAACATGCCATTGAATCAGTTCGATGATGTGTACACGTGAGCAGATACTGATTCTTCTTTCAAAATCATGGCTTAAATGTTGTTACCATTCCGAGAATTTGAACATGGGATGTTGAACATGGTTGGAAATTGACGAAAGGTTTTTGATGGTGGAATATTCATTTACCCAAACATTTCCTATCAGGCCCTTGACAACGACGAATTCTCGTCGTTGTCAAGGGCCTGATAGGAAAAATTCGGCTAAATTGATGATAGGTACCCTCAGCTTCAAAAAACGAGAAAGTCGTCAGTGCAGACATTACACTACACTTGACGACGGCCGCGAGAAAGTGGCGTTGTCAACCGCCAATTTCTCGCGGCCGCCGTCAATTGTAGTGTAATGTCTGCACTGAAGACTTTCTTTTTTTTTTGAAGGGGAGGTTATCTACTTTTTGGAGCTAGGTCGAAGTCTCAGATTTGGCTAACAGCTTGCAGCTAGAGGACAAATTGAACACGATTATGACACGTTTTTCAAACAAAATCGCCTTTAACAAATTCGCCATGGGAAATTACGGACAAATAGTGCCCAGAGCTAGAAGGAACAAGCAGCAAAGCCTTTGTGCAGGTGACCACAGGCAGGTGCTGACGGAGTAGCATGGTTGAATGTGTAAGTCGTTCACTTGTGAGGCCAGTTGGGAGTCGATAGTAAGGGTAAAAGGGGTTAATAAGAAGAAGTCTTCAGACGTGGAGCGCTTTTTCAAAACAGTGTTCTGCATGTTATAAGGAACAAGTGCATGGAGTGGAAAAATGATAATAATTCTTTTCTGAGCAGCTCTCGGATTGCCAGAAAAAGGCAATCTGACAATCCGAGAGCTGCTCAGAAAAAAAAGGCATAGATCTTCTCTCGAAAAGTGAAACTTCCGTTTTCAACATACTTTACAGCAGCGTCGAATACATTTGCATAGCGGAAGGTTTTCGTTCGGTGAATAAGCCTAAGCATATACGAGAGTGGAAATCGGAGAAATGCAAGAAGTTGTCTCCAGTGAGGGATCGAACCCCATGCCATTCATTAGAAAGCCGCCCAGAAAAAATAATCTCCGGTCTTATGCTCTGAGCGCGTGCCCCGTAACAAATTGGCGACAATGGCACCCGACGTCGGGCGACACCTTTTTTGCCGCATGAGACCATGGCACCCGATGCCGGGCGACACCCCAAATTACCACTAGTCGCTTGGATTTTTTTTGTTTCTCTGATCACTTCTTTACTTGTGAGGCTAAGATCATTCATTTGCATTATGTATTTCATTTACTGTGGTTTCCGAAGAAGCCTTCACAAGCACTACATCAAGTTCTCAGTCTTTTAAAGTTCGATTGGTGTAGTAACGTCACGTTTGTCGGAAAGCATGTTATAGCAACCTATAACAACACCGGCAGTCTCAGCAATAACACGATGAAGTAAACATCCTTCTTGAGGTAGGTTCGGTTTTGCAGGATCAGTAGTCAGTCAGGAAACCTTGCTCGGCCCTCAGATCAGCGCTTCCTCCGTTGCTCTCGCTTTCGTTTTCAAAATCGTCGGCCTAATCGCTTCGCGGTCTTTCGGAACAACTATGCCCCCTAAAGGTACAGACTTATGTCTTCAAATTTGTGCAAGTTGATGCCAATTGGGCAGCGCAAATTGTCGTGCCTGTGATCAGGTTCATAATCGTGCTCAGGGCAGGGGACAACTCCCACATATACAGGGGGGGGGGGCAAGGAAAAAAACCACTTCCACCCATGTATGAAGCAAAATAAATCGCCCTTTTCAAAATCGAACCGAATGAGCCCAACTACATATTGAAGAGCACTTTCTATTCCATCAGAAAAATTACATAGGGTTCCTCTACACCGACGACATCAAAAGATTTTCCCACGGGAACCTGATGCACGGTACGATTTCAACGAGGTCGTCGAGAAACCATAGACCATTACGACAACTCCGAGACGCTAATCAAAAGCTAACTTGTATAGTCACAGCCAGTGTCTCTGATAAACTATTCACCACCTACCCGATTGAAGAAAATACGTATCAGCTTCGGAATGGAGCGATTATTGTCTCCTTGAGCTCGACGGTAATGACGGATGTGAGACGGAGAAGACAATGAAGGTGGGCTTGCTTCTGCCTATGGGGGACATCTAAGGAATATATCGACGTAAAACTCCGATTTATAGCGGCAGTCTTTGCAACAAAAAGTTTGATGATGTGCATTATGGGCAGAATGACTCTTTTTTTTGCCCCCCCCCCTGTAGATCTTTGCCAGATTTGAAAAGGAAGAGTATTGGTTGTGCCGAACTAGCGCCAAGATGGTGCCAAGCTGGCGCGAGCGCCACAAATTAATGCTATATTCGTAACTAGCGCACTGAATTAGCAATATAGGTGAGCTTTCACAGAAGAAGCCTTTCTTCTGGTTTCTTGTGGTCCTCGAGGGAGACACTCCAAAATCTGCTTGGTCGCCAGCGTGTTGCAAAAAACCGTTTTGAAAGAGCGCTTCACGTTCTGAAAGACTTCTCTGGGAGTTGCTTGCTCTGACCGCTACGACTACGGCCATATTTGTTCGCAGCGTAGGCTGTTCCTCTCTCGTGCTGCTCTCTCAAACCTCACAAGGGATAGTTGTTTGGTTTAATTTCTACTACGACTCCTTCTGCTTTTCCTTCTCAATCACTGGTGGTCTTCTTTGCCCCATTTGCTTCATTTTTGAGCGAGATAGCACACCAATCCCGGAATTTTACATTCAGTGATTAAATACATCTTGGCAGTTCCTAAAATTGGATAGATAAATCAAGTGGTCTGAAGTGCATTTATCGAGTTATTCAGTACTATATAGAACTTCACAAAAGCGTGAGGCGCTAAGCACAAAATATGCAGTGAAACATACTATAGCTTGGATTACCGGACAACGGTACTTACCGAACTCACACAAGTAACTGCCAATTACTTAGTTTTACAGCTATTGCAGCTTCGCAGCCGTCCTGCGATGTTAATGGTTGCAATCCTCGTCCCGTTACAACTCTCCCGCTTGACCGCGTAATATACTTTATTTTTGTTTTATTTTATTTAGATTTATTTATTTTTTTAAAAGCATAATGATCTTTCTCATTATTCTCTATCACCCTTCTCATGATATGACGACCCATCTCAGGAGTTTATCTCGTACCGCATATGGTAGTGGAGACCGGGACATTCTGCGTAGTTCAGAACTTACTGGCCCAATATTATGTGGACCGAATAAACTAAACGAGCAAACGCAGCCAGATGCTTCAGATTGCCTTTTTCTACCATTTTTTTTTGACTTTTTAGGCCAAGAAACGCTTTGAATGATAGTTTAGCTTTCTGTTGATTTCAGAAAGCACATCCGAATTCATGGGGTTTTCGGTATGCCAAAATATTCTTCTCTCCCGTTTTCTGATTAGATTCAGGATGCGTGGAGGGTATCTCATCGTTTCCATTCTACGACATTTCAGAGGAACAAATTGGTCAATTAAAGCAAGAATGATGCCACGAAATCTGGCATGACATCCTCTAGGCTGCCGGAGAAGACTCTAAACCAGTCGATTTGTGAGAGATGATAAGCGATGCCACCCCTATTCATTTGGCTGAAATCCCTAAAGGGGCTAGTATGCTAATGAAAATGCTACTATGTTGTGATCAGATGACGCTAACGGGGCTAAGTTTTGCTTACGTGTAATACTTCCTTCAGTTTAAAGGGCAATTTTTAAAATATTGCTCTGCCGGGTCGGAAAATCAACGTATTGCGTAAGGGATAACGCATCGAAAAGCGATGAAAATTTTCCTGCCGAGGGTCTAACTACAGTGTGGCCACTCCAGTCAATATCTAGGTTCAAGTCACCGACTATTGTGGTAGTTAGTAGCGCTGCACAGGCGAGATCGCATATGATCGATATGAGTAGGTCGTCCTGGGCAGCAGTGGCATTGGGTGGACGATAAATAAGAATAAATCGACCCTACTTGACAGAAAAGTATCAATGCATGTCACATCAGACATTAGATCTCCACTTTGGAAGCATACTTGCTCATATGACACCAGAGCATGAATGAAGGCACACACCCCTCCACCTTTACGACCTGACCTATCTTTTACCAGAATCAAATATGGGAAACTCGAACTAATCTCGGAGTCAGAAACTCTGTTACTCAACCTGATTCTGTTACGAAAACTGAATGAGGTTTTGAGGCACTCAAGAGACAGTGAAAGTGAGGTAGCACATTTGCCAAGCAACATTAATGAGCAGACATTCAACGTTCAGGGAAGGTCCGGAGAGCGGCCTTGGGATATTGAAGAAAAGTTGAAAACAAGTACACGGTATGACTCTTTTATTTTATAAATTCAAAAATGTCGCCCAAACTTGTGAATCAAGGTAACTGGATATAGTTACATCCCAAAGAGATGGAGCGATCATTCGCGGAATATAAAATGCAAATGCTGTCATTAGTTCTACTCGGTGATGTATCGGTTGACCTGAATGTCAATTACGGCCAACAAATCGTGTCGACCTTTGATGACAAGAGTCAAGAAGGTAAGCAAGTTGAAATTGAAAAAGAAACTTCATTTGTTTGGGAAGAGCATATCCTAGGAATGTTGAATACGTGATGTTTCCATACCATCAATGTAGTGGACCATACATATTATCGTATGGGCCCTTACTCGCTCCCTCGCAATAGCTCTAGCATCCGATTCTTCATCGACGACAGCCTCAGCAGCTTCATCAAGAAGAAAAAGTTGTCCATATGCAGCCGGGAACCTGACCGCATGTTCCAATGCATTTTGCCTTCGTGGCAGCAAATTGTGCAGGACATGAAAAAAATGAATATTGACGTTGGGACACCCATTACTGCCACCTTATTGGGGGCAAACTCACTAGATGTTGACACAGGATGCCGAATGTGGAATCGACCATGCGTTGAGCACTACATACAACATTTTCGTTTTGAGAAACCTATAGAAACCACATCACTCTTGCCCGCTATGTTTGGCATTAGATCTGTGCATGCTCGTGGTATCAGCGGATGCCTGCGAATACGTTCAAACACAGCGGTACCCCTGACCGAATCCACAGTCTACCGAAATGCGATATTTTACGGGTCCCACTTCTCCTGATTCCCGTGTAGGGGGAACACGTCATCTCTCACATCGAAAAAGTGCTAAGTACAACAATATATGAGTTTTCACAAGTGTTTCCCAACTTAACTTCACACAAGAGTTCATATACACTCGGGCGTCTCCTACTCGAGATGGTGCCCCTAGGTCAAATGTCATGATGAGGTGTGATGCCCCTAGGTCAAATGTCATGATGAGGTAGGCAATCGCAATCCGCTAGGGCGAGTAAGATGATGGAGAGCATTCTTTTATAGTTGAAATTCAAGCTACCGGTGTAAGCGGGCTTTTATAAACGATGGCATTGCATCCATTAAAAAGTTGGCTGCATCCGTTCGATCTTGTTATACCCGAATCTTGATGTGCTTCCCATCCAGAAATCCGATAGCACGTGGGTGATCGTAACGTTCTTGCGTCTTTGCGATTGCTTCCTCCAGATGACAACGGGTTATGGGCGGGAAGGCTTCTTCGAAGAGCAGAACTATGTATGATACATGATTCCCGAACATATAATGGTAGTAAATGGTGTAGTAAGTGAACAAGGCCCTTACCATCTGTGATAGCATCCGCAGCCTCGTACACGATCGACCTGATTGTGGCCTTCCCACAATGCGCCTCTCACACTAAAGCTCCGAAATTCGAGCCCTGTCCAGCGAATCTTAAAGCTGAGGATGAGATGAGCCTTTTTCATATTTTTAATCAACTGACAGCTAAGAAGATGAATAACCGGTGACGTTCGCTGTTGGGTAGTCATGATTCTTAGGATGGATCAGCTTATGCGCTATGCGTTCGCACAACACCTGGAACTCGGACGGGATAACCCTCACATAATGTGAGAAGTTATCGGGGATTAGACACCGCCAGGTAATCATTGAAGTTCCGAAACCGCGCCTGCAAGAACGGCACGTGCTCCCTTCACACGTACTCTCTGATTCGCTGGCCTTTCAGGTGGTCTGCATAAGCACGTTCCAGCTCTTGCAGTGCCTCCAACAGTGGAGCAACACGTTGTTGTAACATAACGGAACTGAAAAAGACTACGCTATTCATATGTCAATCATTTACCATTGCAGCTTGACTTCCCGATGATTGTGACGTTAACAACTTACGAAGATACGCATAAAATCTTGATCCCTCTCTACGTCTACAAGTCGCCACTCTCTATGGGTCACGCATGCTCCTACATATACTGGTATCAGTGGATTCAATTCAGGGAGACTGCTTTATCTTCGACAATTCCTTTACTACTGATGTCATTTTGGATTGTATTTTGAATATTGTGTAAACTTGTCGTTGCTTTCCACTGCTTTTCATTTGTTCACTGACTACACAGGATTTTGGATCGAATTTTTGGTGACTGTAGGTGATAGTCCCTTCACCTACCAATAAATGTTGTATCGACATTTTTCCCTTCTCATTCTCAATGCATGGAGCGAACGTTGACTTACTGATTTTGCTAATGACCGCACCGGTTGCCGATAGCTAGATCTTCTTCAAAGGAAGAAACGTAGTGTGAGACTTTACCTCGCGAGGGAGAAACTCGGTTTCTGTGTTAATCACTGGAACATACCCCGGATTTTCCCATCCTGCTCGTCTCAGAACCAATTAATAACAAATTAGGAAGGAATCACTTAGGAAAAAAAGGTGGTTCATTTCGCCTCTTACTCAGACGAACCACTATTTATGTTCTGGCAACCCATAATGAGTGGGTAGTCGAAAACAAATACTTAACAAATAAGATGCAAAGTATGCAAAGATGATGAGTTAGTAGAAAATGAATGCTATGAAGTGAACTGTTTTTGTCAACCCTTGAGACACATCAGTGAAGGCTGCCAAAATCAGTAATGCTAAAAGTGGTGAAATAGATAGTGGATAGAAGGAAAAACAATAAATAAATGTAAGGAATTGAAAGAGTGAAGAAAAAGATTAATGTAGGGTGGCCTAGGTGTTAATAAGGATATAGGTGTAAGAAAACATGAAAAAGGATAAGAGTTCGGAAAATTCAGAGAAGAAGAACAAGTAAGAAGGTTTTTTAAAAAAGAGTAAGGGAACACTGAAAAGATGTGATGAAACGCAAGAGTAGGTTAATGTCAAAAAACCCACGTGTGATACTCAGGGCGCCCGTCACTGAATCCTTTGATTGGATTGGGGAAGTTATCCCATGTTGATATGCGCAAATGTTATAATAAAGGATGAATGTAATTAAGGGATTAAAATGTGTAAAGGAGAGTAGCATGTAGTATACAGTCCATATCCCTACGGGAGACGGCCAAGATCCCCCGCGGCCGCCGCGCCAAAAGTGGGTCACCGCGCGCGACGTCGCCGGCATTTTTAAACATGGCAATTTGCCAAGATGAAACCCGCCTCCCTATACGATCGATACGACGTCTTTTTTGCTTTTTTTCAGCTTTGTTGATGATTTTGCATTCATTTTTTTGATTTATAGGTGCTTAGAGGACTCCGCGGCGGCGCGGCGCTATAGTTGTCTACTCCTCCAAGGCTTAGTCCCGGTCGCGATTACTATTTTCTCATGGCTTGTTGATTTGGAAATAGTTTCGGTGGCTAAGCCTTGGAGGAACAGAAAACTTAACGCCGTACCGCCGCGTGGTCCCCTCCCGCAACTGCGATAACACCAAAAAGCTATTTACAAC
>KZ346379.1:13103-24583 GCA_002352805.1 Teladorsagia circumcincta | reverse complement strand
CGGCTACAGTATCCGTCATCTTTACTGTTCGAGACATGGCAATTTGCCAAGATTAGAGACCGCCCCTCCAGGCGATTGATACGACGCTTTTCTGTTTATTTTGCTATGTTTGTTTGGTTTTCAGCCTTTTCTTTGTTGTAAGTAGCTTTTTGGTGCTATCGTAGTTGCGGGGGGAGACCACGCGACGGTATGGCGTTATGTTTTCTGTTCCTCCAAGGCACAGTCACCGAAACTATTTCCAAATTAACAAGCCATGAGAAAATAGTAAGCGCGACCGGGCTAAGCCTTGGAGGAGTGAACAACTAGAGCGCCGCGTCGCCGCAGGGTCCTCCGAGCACCCAAAAATTAAAAAAAAACGATTCAAAACCATCAAGAAAGTTAAAAATCCAAAAAAAAGCGTCGTATCGATCGTATAAGGAGGCGGGTCTTAATCTCGGCAAATTGCCATGTTTCAAACTGCAAAAATACCGGCGACGTCGCGCGCGGTGACCTACTTTTGGCGCGGCGGCCGCGGGGGACTCTTGGCCGTCTCCCGTCTCGCACCCGGGTGCGAGACAAGAGTCCCCCTGAGGTCGCCGCAGGAGCGAAACTAGGTCACCGCGCGAGGCGGCTACAGTACGCGTCGTCTTTATTGTTTGAAACATGGCAATTTGCCAAAATTAAGACCGCCTCTCCAGGCAATCGATACGACGCTTTTCTGTGTATTTTTGTTATGTTTGCTTGGTTTTTCAGCTTTTTTGTTGTAAGTAGCTTTTTGGTGCTATCGTAGTTGCGGCAGGGGACCACGCGGCGGTACGGCGTTGTGTTTGTTTGCTCCTCCAAGGCTTAGTCAACGAAACTTTCCAAATTAACAATCTATGACGAAATAGGAAGCGCAGTCGGGACTAAGCCTTGGAGGAGTAGATAGCTAGAGCGTCGCGCCGCCGCGTAGTTCTCTAAGCACCCAAAAATTAAAAAAAAATGGATGCAAAATCATTTACAAAGCTGAAAAATGCAAGAAAAGGCGTCGTATCGATCGTATAGGGAGGCGGGTCTTAATCTTGGCAAATTGCCATGTTTCAAACTGCAAAAATACCGGCGACGTCGCGCGCGGTGACCTACTTTTGGCGCGGCGGCCGCGGGGGACTCTTGGCCGTCTCCCCTCGCACCCTGTCCCGACGACAGGGTAGGTGGGGCCATGTACGTAATTGCGGACTACACAAATGTGATACTTGTCCGCTAAAGACTGTGTTTTGTTGGTTTCCCTCGCATTATTCGACTTTCCTGGCTGCTTTCTTACTCTCTTCCACTAATGTGCTGCGCCATGTTCCTTCCAGAGGGGTCAGGTTAGTTTAAGAAGAGAATAGTGCTCTTGTTTGTCTGAATTAAACGAATTTTGCATGTTTTGCTTGGATCGCTAATTATTGCTGAGTACCTTCTTTTCTTTTTCATGTTACTTTTTGCATGTCGACTTGTTCTTAATCACGGCATCTTCCAAATGTTCCCTTTTGTGTGCGGAACATTTTTTGATGCTGTTTTGAAGCAACTCATCGCTTTTGTGCATGTCGCTTTCCAGGTCGTCCTTGGTTGGATCTTCAAAAGCATGTTGCATGAGGAAGTGATGCAGATTTTCCCGCTTACTGTCGCTTTTCATTTTTGTTGCAGTTTTTCTGTTATTTATAAGCAATTTTTTGTGAACTGTATTTTCCTGTGTTTTGCTTTCTGTGTTGTCCTTATGCACCCTTTTGTGACCCATCAGGCTTTCCATTTACAATAAATATACACTGGTGTGCAAAACTTAAGGACCAGCGCAACTTTCCCGTGATGTGTTACTGCTGCGTAAGACAACCCGATGGAACCTAACCGCACATAGAAGGAACTACCACAGTACAGTGCAATATGCAAATGAAAGAAACCGTTGTAAGGGCCACCGAGATTTCAATAGGTTATGATACTTCATCCATCTGGTCCCTAAGTTTTGCACACCAGTGTATTTCACCAAGGTTTTTGTTTTGTAGAAGTCTGTAGAATTGTAATTGAATCTCGATATTCTCAGAACCCGCGATGGTAAGCGTAAATGAACATGTCACGAAACAAAGAAAAAAAAAACTACAGCTCTACACTGAGTTCTCCCAGCGATTCATCTGACAGAGAACTATCAGATGAATTTTCTGATGAAGGAAAAATCTCGTCATTGCCACTATTATTGTTGTTGGCATCCAACGCCTCTTTCAGCCTCGCTGAATCCTCTTCCTTCAGTGCATCCCTGCACCATCCCTCGCAGAGGCTCCTCGGCACACACACCAAGATTTCGACAGCCCTATTCTTGACCTAAAAATTAATAATCCTTTCGATTCCAATATTTCTACCGTAAACGTGTTCCAAGACGATACTGTTCCAAGATCTGTGGGCTTTCCCAATTTGTTGAGTCGGTGCTTGAGGTAGCTTAAGCAAAGCTCCACCGGATTGAGAAAGGAGTGAAATGGAGGCAGCCTGAGAAGGAAACACATTTGTGTAGTCCGCAATTACGTACATAGCCCCGCCTACCCTGTCGCCGGGATATGGACTGTAAGAGTATGAATATGCTGGAGAAAAGGCTGATAAACCAAGTATAGTATAGTATATCATTATGGTAAAAAACAAATTTTCAATGCACAAACAAAAAAGCACAGGTAAATAAAAAATCAGGGATATCAGAGAAGGAAATCAATTCCATTGCTGACTTTTTGTGGCCGTCGGTTGATGGCGCAAAGCCAACAGTTGCTGCAGAGACGTCCAGACACGTAGTTCTCCCAGCCCTGGCTTGTAAGCGACTAACGAAAATTTCTAATTTTAGACTTTTTTAGTCGCACATTTCGCACTTTTTCCTTCAACTTCGATCCACTTCATACCTGAACAGGTAAGTTCCCCGTTTTGTTGAGGAGTTTTCCTTTAACACGTTGACGACGACGATCATTTCCCCTGGTCGCGCGCATATGACGACGCATTTTTGCACCATAAGCGTCAATGGGACTTTGTTCTGGAATCATCAAAATCTCAACAATGCACAAAAAACTTGTGACTGTCATAGCTCGAACACGTTCAGACAGAGAAGGAGAAGTCGCTATCCCTGAATGTGTGTTGATATTTCACTAACATATCGTGGTATTTTTCAAAATTCATGGAGTGAGTACAAAAGGCGGGATTTGAGCAGGTTCCTCTCCTATTATGCATATGAGTGTTCCTTTCGACGATGCGGATACTCTAATCGCGCTTGGAAACCTAGAAATGTTCTGATATGAGTACCTTACGAAGAAAACGATTTTCTTTGACTGGGTGCTTGGCATTGACCATATAGGGTGATCGAACTCATTCAAATCAATTAACTCGAGGTCAAAAGATCTCTCGTTCAGAACAATAGACACCAAGGGATTAGAAAAGTACATTGGAGTGTGCATGCAAGTCGGCTTCGTCTACTAAACGATCAAAGAAAAATCACTTCCGCGTCAAGCTCAAAATTTTGCTAGAAATGGACGTTCTTCTGCCAGTGACATCTTGATAAGAAAATTGGCGATCTTTACACCTTGCTGACGATATGGAACGATTCGAAATTGTAATTTAATTTGTAGCATGATTTTGCACTGGGACAACTAACAAAAAATATCCCAGCAGTTGGAAAGAGCTCAGGTCACTGCCACATGTTTTGGATTGAGGCAGTGAAGTACTAATTAATTCCATAAAAAACTGCGGGTTTCATTTGCCCTCATTGAGTTGTACAGCTGTCGGTCAGCATTGACCGACAGCTTCCTGACCCACTTCCTTATTTTTGATCTAGCAAGGTCAGTAAGCAACGAATTTACATCTAGTTCACATATAGTTTACAAAATTGGAGTAGAATACGACGCGCTACACGAATTCCCAAAATCTCAAACCCTAGTTGAAAAATACGATTTTTTTGAGGAAGCGGCGTTATAATTTCTTCTCCTCAAGAATTGCACGTTTTTGCTAATTTTAGTTTGATTTTGAAGTATTATGTAATTTTAAAACGAATTCACGGAGAACTTCACTTCCGATGCAGAGGTTTTTCCAGACCCCACATTTCTCATTAATTCAACCTCTACAAAATTGCTATCATCGAAATTGTCTAGGGTCATCAGGGTCGAGCAAACATAAAGGGAGGGGAGCAGCCCCAAGAATAAAGGCACGAAGAAATTGGAATTTCTCTGAGACTTCGAATTCTGGTCGGCCTTGTCCCCCAGCATCATCTACCAAAAAAACGACATTTTCGGGTTATTCTCTCAATCGATCGCAAGTAGAGGTGCTGCTATACATGCGCTGGTACCGAATATTTTGGAAGACGTACCAAGATGGAGCCATTGTAGGTTTTTTGAAGCAGGATGGCCCAATTGGGTTGCGAACCTGGACCGAAGGCGAGAGATACTAAATTGAGCTCAGCGACGAGTCGGATTTCTTCCTTCTCGGAAATGATGTTGTGAACTTTGTGAAGTGATCTGACAACTGAAAACATCATTTTAGGTACTAGATCCCGACAGTCAGGGAATGGTGGAGCAGGGTCGTAGACGAGGGTGTGTTGGACCATTCGGCAACTTTTCCTTCCTTACTATCCAGCGAAATGTGGGCTGGCTCACCAGAAGGATAGTTTGAAGAATGCATCACAATAAGCGGTATATCACAACCTTTCAACTGATCGCAGGATCGTCAAAAGCGGTTGGCGAAAACTCAAAATAACTATTAGCTGAAGAAGGCGCATGCTTCCCGCTCGACCTAATACGATGATGCTGCGATTAATTTGAGAGTGAGTCTTGCAGCACTTCAGACAATCTTTTTTAGAATAGAATCAAAACCTTTTCGCATGCCTTCAGCGTCTGACTGCCGTCATGAGCGGTTGCGAAAGAGCTCTGTGCTAAGTTTCGGAGCATTAAACTCTTTTATGGATCGCATCACCTTCACACGTAGTGCCTATCATGAGTTTCTGCACTTTGTTAGGGCAGCCGTGGCTCATGCCTGACTGTGCTCCAGAATTAGGTCGTGCACTCCTTAGTCTAAGTTGCTGCGTTATTTCAGAATGCCTTCTGTTATGGAAGATGCCTAGTTTCCAACACTTTTTTTTTTAACATGGTTGAACATGTTGACTTCAAGCTGAAATATTTGGTTCAAAGACGAAGGTCAGGAACCCGCATTGATTTCCGGACAACCTAATAGAATGCACCAGCTTCCAATGAGCTGTAGTGCACATGGTCGCCACTTTTCGATCTAAAGTCAAATTTTCGATTTGGCCACAAAAATGTCACAAGGGGTAGATTGACTTGCTGCAGACGATGGTCACACTCTCTCGGTGAGAAAACGCCTCGTTTGTAAGTTGCGTACTCTAGAGTGCCCCAGTGCCAAAGTGAGAATATTCAGGGAAAAATTCATCGGAGAACAGCAATCTATCCCCCATTAATAAGCTATAAAAGAAGCAAAAAATATATGAAGGAGCGGATCCGATCCCCTGACGTCGCTTTGAAAATCCGCCTCTTTAACTCTAGGCCACCACACTGATTGCGCGTGAAAAAACCCATGGGTTCTGGGTGCGGATTGGCTAGACCACTTATCGGAAACGTCGAAGGATCGTGGTTCGCTGCCTCTGCGCCATTATACAAAAAAGCAGTACCCCAAGTAAGCTAACGTATTGGTGAGAGCGGCTGGTTGGGAAGAGTTGGACGAAACAGGAGGAGCCTGGTCCAGAGCACGGTGAACAAAATATCTGAAAATAGCAACTAAGCTTCAATGGGCCTACCGATTTAAGCTTCTTTGGACATTTCTGTCCTTTTTTTGAAATGTGTTCACATAGTTTTGATATAGGGGAAAGGGATACAGGGATTATCCACCAATAAAGAAATTTAGACCTGAGTGCAAGTCGGTGAGAAATGAAAAATGCTAAGGTTCTCCTATCCGAGCAGTAAAATGGTGGCGGTCTCATTGTGCAAAGTCAACAGATCCTCAAACAAGTGAAAATTTTAGGGTGTCCTCATTTTTCAGGTACGCACTGTACATATTGAAAAGTAAATATTATCCGAAAGGAAAACAAATGCGTAGCAACTTCTCAAAACATGTAATGTTTCTGAGCTAAGAAAACTATGGGTTGAGGACTCTTTGACGAGAAGAGGGAATAAGAACTAGGGCAGTGCTTGATTTTTTCGAAAGCATCTCGCTGGTTGGATTGGCCATGAATTCTGTGGGATTACAATCATCAGTTTTTCATACTCACTCGGAGAATATTCATGTACCAGATTGGTCCCACGTCAACCGCCGGGACAGCGCTTCTCTGCGTTACGCCGTCCGCTGTACTCCTTTTTTGTGACACAAAAATCTCGTAGGGGGGATGCATATGCACAGAAAGATGTTTATATTGACATTAGGACGTAATCTAAGCACTTAACTGAACCTTTGATCTGTTAGGAATTGGTTTTCGTTCTCTCCTCCCCATCTTCCCCCTCCTCCTCTTCCCCTTCACTACCCTCCAGCTACTACTGCAGCATCATGTGGAATGACTGAGAGTGTACTCAAGTAGGTGTTTATATATCCGTTGAGGTGACATCGCAATCACGCCATTGCAAAACACTTACCGCGCAAGTCCTGCGAGCTATCCAGATTCGTTATCTGCCTGTTTACTCCATGAGCTCCCTTATCACTTCATTTTCATTTTGCGTACATACATACATACATGCATACATGCATACATGCATACATACATACATACATGCATACATACATACATACATACAAACCGACACACCAAGTTAGCGCTTTATAAAATAGAAGGATTCTCGAGCTCTCACCTACAGGCAGACTTTAATTTGGAAATAGTGATAGCTTAGCTGAAGATTTTCCCCAACGGCTTCTCCCGGCTCGACTATCACAACGTGCAGTTGATGTAGAGATATGGTTCGCCCACAGGAACCGAACACATATGGCACGTAAAAGGATCACAAAGCGTAACACGTCACACCAGGCCAAGCATAACGGGTTAGCCATGAAAGGGAACGTGTTGATGGCGTGTCAACACCAACGAAATCGTGTTGAACTTGTCTAGACAAGAAGATGTGCGCATCGCCCTTTATCTGTCTCCAGAAGAATGAGCCTGGAACTGAAGTAGCCGTCGAGTGCCACCTTGATGTTCTGTTCTGTTGTGTATGATCAAAGTTGTTTTTGTTGAGAAATTACCACCGGCTACAGAAGCAATGCGGTCGGTAGGATACTTTCAATTTCGGTTGACACACATCAACTCCAGTATTTCCAATAAAACTTCGTGTGTTAACGCTGTTCCGGTCAACCACTACAGGAGCAGAGAGCCAGACACAACATATCCCATAAATTATTTTGACTTAGAACCCTATGGCTGATAAACTTGTAGTTGAAATGATCGAGGACAGAACTTGGCATTCCAAGGAGCCATCAGCCATCCGTAATTTTCCACCTTAGCCTAAGTAGCTCTTGCCAGACATGCAAGTTGCCTAGCTCACAAGTACACTGCGACGCATAATCTTAGTTCCACCTACAAATTTCCCAAAAACATGAATCTGAGACGTTTTCGAAAAAGGCTCTAGGAGCGAATTGTAACACATGTAAACACAGTTCTAAATATAAATATAATTCCAATTTGAAAAGAAGCAAAAAAAAGATTATTTTCATTTTTCTGAAAATACCCGCCTTGCCAGTGACGCAAAATCATAGTCCACCTCATGTTTCTCCGCTACATTTTGCTTCCACCCAATAAAATTTTGAAGTTATCATCCCTCAAGGTTCCTCGATCAAAGGCAAAAGCAGAACCGCTGCCAGAATCCCATAAAAGGAAAATCCTAGCAAAAGAGGTGCCGAACTTGTTGTAGTGTCAGATCACGCTGGAATTTGGTCGTAGTCACCTTACAGCGAACAATTTCGTCGAGGATTCTACAGTATATGGTATTATAAAAGGTCCTGATTACTATCCGACCGAGATAAGCGCCGTATCATGAGAAAATTGTGCAACTTTGTACGGCCGGGAATGGAAATCAAAACTTCTTCGAAAGTTAATGTCTCAAAAGATGCAATTTGAGGCGTCTTCCAACACGCTAATGACAGTCAATGTCTGAAGAATAGGGAATACACTTTTCTGAAAAGAAATCTCGGAGAAAAACGAGCCTTTTTTCCGTAGGAAGTATCGCCAAGTCGAGTGAAATGGTAACACCTCATCATTTGTCATTTTTATCATGTGTATTTATTTTTTTAACGTTTTTCTTTCTCAGATCGGTTTCTTACTTCATGGAAAACACGCAGGGGGATGAAAAAGATCAGGAGTATAGTCAGCGGCTTCAAAATATCACAGATAAAAAAGAATTCTGAAATCGCTTAACTTGGCAAAATTTTCTAAGAATAATGGCTCGTTTTTCTCCCTGGTTTCTTTTCACAAAAAGTGCATTTCTTCTTTTCCATACACAGACTGTCATGGCGATGTTGGAAAACACGTTGGACTGCGTCCATCGAGACATTAACTTCTGAAGAAGTTGCGATTCCCGTACCCGGCCGTATAAAGTTGTACAATTTTCTCATGATACGGCACTTATTTCGGTCGGATAGTAATCGAGATCTCTTACAATACCATATACTGTAGAATCCTCCACGAAATTGTTCGCTGTAAGGTGACTACGACCAAATTCCTGCGTGATCTGACACTTCAACAATTTCGGCACCTCTTTTGCTAGGATTTTCCCTTTATGGGATTCTGGCAGCGGTTCTGCTTTTGCCATTAACTGAGGAACCTTAAGGAATGATAACTTCAAAATTTCATTGTTTGAAGGCAAAATGTAGCGGAGAAACATGAGGTGGAACTATGATTCTGCGTCACTGGAAGGCGGGTATTCTAAGAAAAATGAAAATAATTTTTTTTCTGCTTTTTTTCAAATTGGAATTATATTTATATTTAGAACTGTGTTAACATGTGTTACAATTCGCTCCTAGAGCCTTTTTCGAAAACGTCCTGAGATTCATGTTTTTGGGGAATTTGTAGGTGGAACTAAGATTATGCGTCGCAGTGTAGGTATGTGGTGGTTACAAATTACGGCAACAAGATGAAGGAAAAGTTGTACAACCATAAAGAGAAAAGTGGAAAACAAAGGTATGTTAACTGAAGAGTAATGAACGAAAAACTACATGGTCCATCCAGTGGCCACCTCCTTTGAAGAAAAGAGTGAAGTGTGAGCTGACCGTGGCACGGCCTCTAGAGCGTTCCAGGCATTCTGAAGCGGTTTCTCAGACCAGTTAACCTTTCGTGATGTCAGCAGCAGGTGCTCATCTTCGCCACTCTTCCTACAGCGTAGACTGGTAGGTTTGAGTTGAGAACTCTGAGCGGCTACTTTCCAGCGCGATAATCTCTGGGCAGGTCAGCTGGCAGGAATTTTGCGCAAATTTCATTGTGCGTCGGCTCCACAGAAAGGTTCAGTGAGGTTGTTCGTTATTCTATTGATTCAAGGAGACATTTGAGTAACAAAAAGTTCTAGAGAATCTTTTCTTTTCTATTTTATGCGTTGTGAAACAAAAGTCAAACGTGGCGTGATTTTCGGTTTGATCGCCGCAAAAGCCTTGATTATTTCTTCTATCTTTAATGATGTCTAGCATATTGACACTTGGCTTGCATGGAGTGCCGTTTTTGCCAATATCTATTCAAGACTACCTCGTGTTGGCAATACCGAATTGAGACATGCCCCCGTCCAGCTTTTTTTCTTTTCAGTTAACTTGTCCCATTCGAGAGCCAAGCTTCTCCACGTATGCGTGCCTCCGCCATGAGATGTCTTTAGACAATTACTTGCAAAGAAGCGCACTTGATCGACAAACAAACGTGACGGGTGACAAACGACTTGTTGAAGGTGCCAGAGTCCACCGGTGCTGCTTCCTCAATGATCTTGGTAACAACAAAAGTTTCTCGTCAACGTGCAATCCAATGGTTTCTTGCACTTGATTGGTTGGTCTTCGCAATGTGGTTGTTGCGAGATTACTTAGAGGAATCGTCCACGGGAAAACCCTGCCTCCATTCTTGCAAGAAACTGGTACTTTAGTCCTCTTGCTTTATGAGGATAGCAAAAAGACCGAGAATTGAGCGCTGGTTTCGTTATTGATCCAAAAAAAACGAGGAATTCGAACTCCCGTCGTAAAACTGTCACAACTGTGGGCTTTGGGAAGCCACACGTGCAAACTTGTTGAAAGAGTGAATGTGATGCATTCCACATTGGACCTCCCCAGAAACTTACACGTGGCTCCGCAACCGCCATGCACTCTGTTACACGAGCACTTCCGGTTCCGCCCACCGGTCCATTCTGGTCCAACATTTGAGCCTTCTCAGGTGCTGTATCTTTTGAGTTTCTCATTCTTTTCGCTCCAAACTTTACACATGGTTTTCAGTGACCATGCCCAACACTCGTCCACAAGAAGAGAATGAACAGTCTTTTCGTGGAATATTCCTTCAAGATGATTCGCTTTGCAACGTAACACCACCAGACACTTCGGCGGAGCAAACGACTAGTTATTTCATGGAGAGCTAGAGGCTTGAACAATTCGAGCAAGTAATTTTTGGGTGATAAAATTGAAGAATGAGCATTGTGTCAGTAGAATCAATGCGCAAGAGCTACATTCTAAACTCCAACCGTTTAAGTTCAAAATAGTATTCGGTACGCTCTTGTTACCGTGATTTCTGGCCACCCTGTATATTCGACCTGGATGGTGGGGGCGGTGTACTCAACGTAGTCAACGCTTTGAGACTGCTCCGCCTGAGTGAGTTCGCAGGCAATTCCAACACTTTTTGGGTCGGGAAAGTCTAAGGGAGGCGCCCGAAGCGTTCCTCGAATTCCACTCCCCTTTTTCGTGGAGAAGCAAATGGGCAAGGTGCTCGAGCGCTGGACTTTAAAGCAACAGTCTCAGAACGAATTCGAGGCGTTAAGCGGTCGATAACGAAGTTGTATGTAAAGAGTTGACTGGTAATAAAGGAAAAAACAAAGAAATCCGCCGGCGAAGCCTTTAAACAGGTTTCACCTTGTGGACGAGTTGTCTGACTAGCTTGCTTCGCCGGATTTCAACCGCATTTTCCCTAATACAATTAGAGAAGTATGCATCATATAAAAATAGAAATACAACAATCAAATGAAATAAGCAAGTAAAACCAATGAAAAAGACCCGGCAATGATTGGCAAATGGGCGTTCCCTAAATTTTTGCGACCACCCCTCTCAACGGCGTCTTCCTGGCTTCTTTGCGGCTCCCTAAGGTGAGTTTTTTAAAGGCAAAAGTCAGGCTCGTGTTTGGGCATTATGGTGATTGAAACTGACTATAGAGTTGGGAAATGGAACGACAGTGAAGAAAAAAGAAAATGAATCGTTGACAAGGCCAAAAATGAAAGCCTCGCTCCCCTGGCAGTGAAGAAGGCCAGCTTGAGAAAGGAGCACGTCCAAACGAGTTTACCGGATATGCCAGCTATTCCTTCGGTTGATACGTT
>KZ346377.1:58036-68527 GCA_002352805.1 Teladorsagia circumcincta | reverse complement strand
GATTGATGCGTAGCCGTTTGTCAGGTCTTTGAAGAAAACCGCCAGAACTTTCGTTGCGACCTAATAGAATCACGAATAGTCGTCTTTCAACGTCACTGTCAGCAGAATCGAAACAGGTGCACGCGCGGTTTGATCGGTGCACTTCCAATCCTGCAATCCCATCGCGGTTACGCGCAAATCGCGAAAATCGCGCAAATCGCGAAAAACAGCGAAAACTGCGACGGATCGCAGACTCTGATATCAGCGTAACCCTTTAACTCTTGACGACAGCGGGCCCTTCTACTTTTTGGGTTTTACATGGGACAGTAGCGATTTTGAGAGCGCGGTTGCATATCCTCACACCAGTAATTTTGAAGAAGTGATAGTGCAAAACATAACTGGCACTCAATCATTCATCAATATTTAATGCGAAGAAACTAGTCCGAATTATGTTGGTCGATTATTTCAGAAGAACTTGTGATGGTTGTGAAACGCAAATTTCACTCGTTTTCTGTAATGGACGTCAACAGTATATTTGACGTGATTTTATTCACATAGTCGCGAGAGTGAGAAGAAAACGATGAATGAAACGAGGCGCCGAATCGTAACGACTAGAAAACCTCATAAATTGAAGCATGTTTGCTCATACGGCGAAAAACTCATTCACAATTATCTCGTGGGAAGGATGGAATCTCCCATAGGAAGAATGAAATAGTTTAGGAAAGATTCGCCAAGCGCGAGAAAGAGTGATGACTTGGGTGGGACGCGCAACAGTGTCGTATTGTCTGACCTAGAGTGCAGAGTGGGACTCAATCGCGTCACGCTGTCGTCAATGTGGTGATGTGTCCGCGGTCTGCGCTCTACTACTGTTGTAGCTCTTTCATGGTGCAAGCCGTATGAGCTAGTTCACATAAAAACATGCAATGAAAATTGCGAATAGAATTACCCAAATTTCCGGTAGGTGAGCCCTTCCCAATATCACGTAAAACACCTCTATTGGTGCAGTGTGCTCGCATTTTAGAGACTACCGTAACTTTTCGTAGGGGTAATTCGATATCCTGATTACGTGAACAACATTTATTTATAGCGGTGGCGCCATCTGGCACCAGTTGGCGTCACCTTGTCACGACATTTGTTGTCCCCGAAAACGTTATAAATTTCTGGATAGAAGTTGTTTGGTGTCCTGATTACAAATATGACATTCCTTTTGTCATTAACGTTGTTCAACTCACACTTCTCGGTCAGGGGCGCAGACGAGCAAAAAATATGCACCAAATAGCGCCAGTGCCGAGAATAAATGTCACGTCCGTAATCAGGACACCAAATGACCTGAAACGGAAGTTTACGCAAAATTTAGTGAAGTGCCTTGACAAGGTGGTGAATAAAACTGCTTTCGAAGTTCCCTCCAGATGGATGAAATTTGCCTTTTCATTTTCATTACACCTCCTTTCAGTCGAAATACTATACTTCCGCTGTATAACTTCTTCGCATCAATCATTGCTAGAATTTTTTGTTGGTAATTTTTTTCCACTTGCTATACAATATCCACGGATAGTGGGTGAGACGACGGCGCTTGCAAAGTCGCATCTGTCTCCATGGTCGCGGTATTCTTTGAGGAGTTTTGCAGACTGGCCAACATTTGGCAAACGTTTTGTTCATGAAGTGGGGAAGCCTGTGTGTGCGCAGTCAACTCGTGAAATGAAATTGTATAAAAAAAATGTGTCGTTCCGGACGCGGAGGTTTTCATTTGATTTTATTGAGTAGGCCCACCATAGCTGTGCGGTAGCCAGAAGCTAGGCCGTGGTTTACGCTTGTGTGTAGTAGTTGTTAGTACCTGCCCACCGATAGGCTAACCGAGCTGCTGCTCTTCACTGTCACATTATTAACCAGGGTGAAAATCGCTTGAGGAAACGGCTCGTCGAGGATTTTCACCTGTTCTTTCACGCTCTCCAGCGCGGAAATCCACTCTCGTCACCCGTGAGCCGTCTGTGCCCTCCGCGCGACATTAACTCTAGACATTACTCTCGCACAGCAGGAGAGTTATGTTTGAGGAATTCCTCGACCGTTATTTCACCCCCTCTCAGCCGTAGCGGCCTTTACAACTCCTTCCGACAGCGACCATCTTTCGCGCCGTTTGCCTTCAAAATTGGTATCAAATTACTGTACTCATGTGTGATTCACAATTATCTTTTCCAATCTGTTCAGGTTCACGGATTCCTGAATCTGACAAATGTGGTAACTGCAGGGGTGAAAAGAGCGAGGAAGTCAAGAAAATTTTGGAGGTAATCGTTGTTCGATAGTGTAATCATAAGGTTTATCATAGCTTTAAGATCTTATATAACAGTTTCCTACGACTAAAGCACGTTGGAAAACCTTAAGTTGTTCAGGTTCACGTCGAGCCAGGAATGCGTCATAACGACAAAATCACATTCCCAGGCGAGGGAGACCAGTCCGACGTTCGTTTCTATTTTTATTGCTTCATGCTTCATGTACATTTCTCTTGCTAGGTTTTGTGAGAAATGTCAATAGTAGATGGCTTTCTTCTATCAGTAGGTGTTCAGTCATATAGCGGAACCATGAACCATGGTGTTTTTGGAGGAGCGGGATCAGTCGTGTTATCCTAGCTTATATCCTTCTTTTCAGCCAGACATTGAGCCTGGTGACGTGGTCATTGTCATACAAGTCAAGCCACATGATGTCTTCGAAAGAGAGGGCGACGATCTCATTGCGAAAAAGTATGTCACTCCCATACCAACCTACTGCGTTTTTGACCAGTGCTGATATCTTTGCATTCAGAACTATATCGTTAAACGAGGCTTTGTGTGGATATGAAATTCCTTTGAAACACCTAGATGGACGTACTCTTATCCTCAAGAACAAACCAGGCGATATAATAACGCCAGGTACATCCGAAATAGTTTCCCTATAGTATTTTACTTTCGAGTTGCATAACGCGAGCTTCTGAAACGTCCTGCTCTTTATTTGTCTTGCTGGACTTGTGTCGTATCTTCACCTTATCTTCCTTTTCTTAGCACATTTGACTTCAGTGCAGTAATCTTTTACAGATTGCGTGCGTGGTATTGTGGGCGAAGGCATGCCACAAAGGCGTCATCATGACATTCGCGGAAATCTTTATGTAAAGTTTGACGTCACCTTTCCTAGTGATCATTTTCTCGAAGATGAGACAAAATACAAGGTTAAACCCGTTTCAAATTTGCATTGATTCATATGTTAACTCTTAATATCATCTTTAAGAAACATTGCGAGTTGGTGAATGCTTCAGTCATTTTCAGATTATCGAGTCGGCATTCCCTCCGGTCCGAAAAATTGCACATCCTCCGAATTGCGAAGAGGTGAGTGTCAAGGAAGTTACCTTGATTTTATAACAAATTCACTGGTTAATGTCTTTTTTGCTTCTTGGTGAATTCATCTTATTTGATCGCAATCACATAATGTTTAGCTTTTTGTTTTCTGTTACTGTATGCCCTTTGAGGATGTTGTAAATTGGTGGGTAAATTGTGAACCATTTTGGATAGTTTCAAACATCTTTTGCGCTGGCGACTTAAATTTGAGCGCTAAGAAGTTTCTTCCATTATACGTTCACGACACCTAGAATTGTGGAAGTTTTCGAAGCAGCCTAAATAGTATTCATTCAAATGGCTTTTTCTTCACTCTCACGAGCAAAGCTCCTTAAGTCGCCATAAACGTCCAAAGATAAGATGTTTTCTACAACATGAGTCTTCTAACGCTGATCTGAATTCTGCCTTCCCAATCTGCTTAGTGATCCCCCAGATGGACTTAGGAAGCCGAAGAGCGCAGCGGTGGTGCCTAGGGCTCCCCAGTCGGGCAAGAAGTCTTGGCATCAATTTTCCGTGCGCTTACTCCTTTCGATTAGAACATTCCCAAGAAGACTTTTATGCGACTCTTCATGAATACTTGCCTATAGTTCTCTGTAAAATAACGCAGACTAGGCTCATTGCACCCTTTAGTGTGAATAATTCATGCGCCATGGGCACCAAAATGAGGTCAAAAAAAAAGAAACGCTCTGCGTATAGGTTCTAATAAATTGTATGCGCATGTGTAGTTGCTATAATTTTGGACGACACTGTATAGAATTGCTCAGCGTTGAAGGAGGGAGACCGCGATTCTGGTTGCGTGCGCGGGTCCACTTTTTTGCAGAAAACGCGCTTCTCGCACAGATCACTTACTCGACGTGCGGCGCAACGCATGCCCCCGATGAGGCAGATGTAGCGTCAGTAGTCACGTCGCGGCCAGCGAATCGCTCCATTGGCTGGTACCGCAACATGACTGTAGACGCTAGCGCTGTCAAGCTTCAGGCCGCTGTCAAACTTTGTGAATCGAATGAATAGCTACTAGCGATTTGCTACTAGCTATTCGCTCGTACCTATCCGCTCGATTCGCAAAGTGGGACAGCGGCCTGAAAACGTGCGATATGCTGGCCCGGCGTTGTCGATTTCGAATAAAGATGGAAGTCAAGGGAGGGATTATCCTCCGATATCTTAATAATTTTGAGCTGATCATGAGGGATATAATCATGAATATTCTACTATCCATATGTATGGCAAAAACTTTCGCACATCCCCCGTTCTACTAGCTACACTAAATCAGGTGTCGTTTTTTGACTGTGGTCCAAGTAATTACTTGGTTGTTTCTTACAAACAAAAGCAATGAGCCAATAAAAGTACAGAGAAAACGTAAGTCAAAAAGTTTATTCGAAGAAGAGAATTGGTGGCTTCGAACTGAGCGTCATTCCCCTGTGGGTACCGAGCTTAACAATGAACGAAGCGATCCCAGTAAATTGAAGTGATTTACAGAGATTGACGACTGTCAGCGATTGTTTTCAATCTTCTCAACAACGCTGCATAACTCTCCACCTTCCTACTTCAAAATTGCTTTCAAATGCTCTGCACCGAATTTGCTAGGGCGGCCAGAGCTTAGAGAATCATCCAATTCTTGGTGAGCATGCCCAGCAATCAAGAGCTTACCCCTCGGATAGAACACCTTTCCTCTGCTTGATAAAAAATATCTCGGGCTGCTTTTTAGATCAGGAGGAACGCGAATTATCCTCTAGACTACGACTTTTTTGTAATGAAGTTATCAATGTGTTTTGCGCAGCAACTATCGCTCCTGGTAACAACTAATCACACATAGAAATTTGGCTGACGCACACTGGATTTGACCTAGAATCGATCCAGGGACTATCCGCACAGTAGCGGCCTTTCTTGCCACCATACCATCTCCACTTCGATGGATATTCTTAATTCTCAAAATATGAATTGGCAATTCATTCACTGGTAACAAAATCATTCTAGCATCGAGCTTATGCAAACCTAAAAATTACTTTTAGGAGTTGAGCTCACTGATCAGTGACCTGCGGTATGACTTGTGTTATGAACTTGTCCAGGGTAACTCGAATTGACTTGTGGCGATTTGTTCTCAGTGAGGACTTATGAGATTCCCGTTGTGCACAATTCCGTCATCGTGCGGGCGCTCCAATCTCAATACGTCGCAAAACTGTGGCAGTGCCTTTGACTACGGAAGTGGTACACACGTGTACCAGCAGTAGTCAAAGTGTTAAGCAGCTGTCGAAAAGCTACCATTTATTTGTTGATATGTTCGATTGAGTAAATGGTATTTTCTTAAAGTTTTGAAAGACATTCGTATTTTCATGATCCCAAAAACGAAGTTTTCTGCGAATTCAGCCTCTTAGTATCGCAAAATAAGACTCCTTGGGACTATCTAGCCGTCGACGAACCCTGGCCGCTACCTGTGATGGGAAAGTGCTCATTGTCTTTTCTGTCGAGTCACTGACCGTCACTATTTTGAATCTATTTTTTGTCTCAGATTCATTTGGAAAAAAACCAGTCTGATTGCGTTTCTTCAGGTGTCATTAATGGAATACGATGAAAAGCGATATCGTGGTGGAAGAGCAGGTCAAGCTTACGATGAAGACGGATCAGATGAAGAGATGGGTGGACATGCACATCACGGGCCACAAGTTCAATGTGCGCAAAGTTGAAGATATTTACCATACGGCTCAATTCATCGAGCATATGCTGTCAGCACGCTTTGATTGTGATCTTTACATTATTACTTGGTAAAAGTTGTATTCGTAAGCTTCCTCAAGTGAAAGCGTTGGTATAGTTCCTTTTGTGTCGAAAAGTACCCAGGATAAGGGTTTCAATGCGAATTTTAATAAATTATGTGAAGCGTTTTGTCAATATTCGAGCTGCTTTCTTTTCTTAAGCAATTAGCTGCTGGTAGAGACAGGGTTAACCCTGCGTTGCGCAGACTTCAGAATTTTTCGGGCTTCTCCCATTATCAGTATGACCCCTTCTCTGTATTAGCAGTTTGTGTCTTTTTAGCATTTATGCCCATCATCGATTTATTTGCCGCCATGGACATTTGAAGGTGATGGCTAGTGGGAAATTTGCGTGCGTTCTCGCTCAGAGGACGGGAATCGAGAAACTCGATGAAACTCTTCTCATTGAATGGAAGTAGTCCCTGAAATTTCGGGTGAACTCACACCGCAGCGTCCTTAAGGACCACCCAATCGAAAAACAGTCCCGCTGTTTCGTTTTTCAGGGTTTGCGGTCCTATTTTTGAGAACGCGCGAGTTTTCGTTGTTCAACCGTACATGACTTCCCCTTCCTAATTGACTTCTTGAGATTACTAAGGCTAACTAGAAACTAGAAGATAAAGGCTTCGAAAATTTTGAAACTTATTGAACTTCCAATCTCGGAAAAGTATTGCTGTTGTTTCGCTCTTCCCTCACTACTTTCTTAGGGCATTCTTCTAAACGCGAGTTTTCAACCTTTGAAAGCCCATAACCAAACTTCGATTCAAAATTGGTGTAATGAGAGCAGTGAAAAGCATTGAAATATGTATATTAGGTTGTCCGAAAAGTCACTGGCCATTTCCATGTGTATGTTGTGAAATCTCCAGGGATAATTTTTGAGCATCATTTGTAAAACGTATATAAATCCTGGTCAGTGATCTCTCAGAGTGTTTCTGTCGTGGTATTTCGCAGCGATTATGGCTTAGAAAATCTACTTTAACTGAAAGCATAATCGGCTACTCTTGATTATAAAACTCGGAAAACCCTTCAGTGGAAGCGATGCGGCAAGAACGCTACCGCACGTCTTGCGGGGACTCTAGAGTTGTCTTTCGCGATTTGGTAAACATTTGATTGCCGATCTCCGGAAGTTAGAGAAAAAAGCCCAAACTCGGACGGCTTGCCACACCGAGTGACGAGTGTCTTTTGGGGTTGTTTGGAAACAGCCTGGTGCTATGCGCGGCAGCTGACCCATTTTTTAAAGTTATCAGAAGATAATAGCCATTTATAAATTGCATCAAGAAGAAGAGAAATATGGCAAAAGGGATTTTCGCGATCTGGGTGGCAACCGCTTTCAGGAGCGTTCAGATTTTGCATGGACATGTTGATTACCGTCTGTCTCTTGTTGTCCAGTCTGTTTGTGGCAACAAGAAGTAAGTTCTTCACGTAAACCGCACCCGGAAGCGCCACTGGCTTAGACGCGTAGAACCAAGCATTCTAACAGCCATTCCAGCACTGCATCTGAGAGGCTACTCTCAGCGTTGATGAAGCTGTAAGCGATTCGTTCACCGACAGCTCTTACCGGAGAACTGCTCTGCTGTTATAATGTGGGCAAGCGGATGGGTTCTCGGGCACTATGCTTCAAAAACATTACAAAGATCACGTCACTCAGGCAACGATTGTCAAGGATTTCGAAGAAGGTCCAGCAAAAGTCTCCAAGCCCCTTATGGGACGTTCTGTCTCGCCAGTTGTGCTCAGCACATCCGACCCCAACGAAATACCGTCTGCTTCTGTTGCTGTTAGTTCAACTAAAAGAGGGAGAGCTTCATGATTCGAACTACTCGGAAGCGGACTTTTTGAGTTTTTGAGACAAGATCAGCATTTTGTGGCATATGCTGGATTCTCCCGGCATACTCTTGAATAAAAGCCTTCTTCTGCCAGAGTCTTCTATCAGGATCAGGTAATCAGCCCGCAGAATTTGGTGCACTCTCTTCGACTTAGTTTTGAACTGGAAGATCTGAAAGAACTGTCCGCTTTGATATAAAGTGATTTAGTATGAACTCCTGCTCTGCGATGAGCCATTCAACCTTCTGTGATAGGTAGTCGCAGTGTTAGTTGAAACTCTATCCTCATTTCCCACTTTGCCATGCCTTGGTACCTTCAAATCTGTGATTGGTGCTTGAGCTATACCCCTTCCATTGGCCTGATAATACCCCTTCGTTGATCTTTGCGCAACGGGCGGTTGACTCTGGGTAGAGAAGGCTCCGTGACATTTTTCTTACTCGAAGGCGTGGCGGCGGCGACTAGTAGGTGGTACTCCCGCACTGTCTGCGCGCCCCTTGATCGTGTCCTTAACCCAACCGCTCGCAACAGCGAGAGCGCTACCTGAGAAAGAAAAAAAGCTTTGTAAACAAAGTAACTAAGACGGGTAGTTCCGCTCTTCCTCAGACCAACCCTGCTATTTTCTCAATCCCTAGAGCTCATCAGTGAGTTGAGATGGGCGAAATAGAGAGGATGGCTCCGCCCGCACTGGTAGATGCTCCGCCCACCAATAGTGTTGACCTCCCTTCCGTGGCCAAACTAACCACTTTTTTCGATCTCCAGGACTTCCTGGAACAGAATTATAATGCTTTGTGGATAACTCTGCCCACATTGGTGCTTGCCCACTCACCAATAGCTGTCGATTTCATTTCCTGCGCTGACCTGTACGCACTTTTGTTCCGGTCTCCGAGACTTCTTGGAATCGAATTATAAACCTGGGTGCTAAGCTCCGCCCACTTCGATGGGTGCCACGCCCAGCATTAACAATTAGCCTCCCCCGTTCTCTTACCCCTAACCATGTTTTTTTCCGGTCTGCAAGTCATCTCGGAGCCCAATTATGAGGTCTTCTAGGGAGCGCAATCAAGCTATAAATTTATATGACAAACCCCGCCCACTTTGGTGCGCGCTTCGCCCGTTATTGGCAGTTGACCTCCATCCCTTCGCCAACCCTCTTTCTACCTTTTTCCCATCACCGGAACTTCTTAGAACTGAGTTATCAAGTTCTGTAGCAAACCAGCCCACTACAGCAGTCGACCCCTTCCCTCAGTCAACCCCTATCCACTTATTTCCCGGTCCCCAGAACTTCTAGGAACCGAGTTATGAGCGTGGCTGCAAACTCCGCCCACTTTGGTGCACGCCAAGCCCAGCCTTTTTCCGATCTCTAACAAGGAAAGTCCCTCAGGTCGTCATGGCCATTCAAGAAGCGATGCATACGCCTAGATACCTTAGAACGCTGATCTCAAATCTACCTTCCAAGTCTGCTAAACGCCTCTCTGAACGGGAGGAGTTGTGATGCAAAACAGCGCAGCGGTAGTGGTCGGGTCTCACAGTCAAAACGTCGAAGGATCGGTACCCTATTGTGTTTACTGCTTCAATTCTTCGAGGATACGGCTAAACTGCTTTTGTTAGCCCATTTAACTGAATCCCTGAAAAATGCAAGACAGTATTTACGATAAGGGTCCGATCCTTCGGCATTTTGACTGTGACTTCCGACCACTACCGTTGCGCTTTTTTTGCTCCATAACTCTGTTCAGAGAATAGTTTAGCAGATTTGGAAGGTAGAATCGAGATCAGCGTTCGAAGGCGCATCTAGGCGTAGGCGTCGCTTCTTGAATGGCCATGGCAACTTGAGGGCCTCTCCTTGTAAGTCACCTCGCAGCTGAACTATGGGGTTCTGTAAAAACGTCGTCCACTAAAGAGCACGCTCCGCCCACAGTAGGCTGACCTCCGATCACTTCATGTATGCCGGGAACATGTGCACACTTTCACGCATTTTCTTCCCCATCCCTCGGCTGTTTTGGAGCTAAATTTGAAACTTTTGTCGTTGGTTCCTTTCACTCCAACGCACGCCACCCCCACTGTGGGCGGGGTTTCGCTTGGTTAATGTGTGTTTTGTATTTGAATTTTCGCGAGATATTGCCCACCCATCTCACACTTGACCCGGTCTCTCCAGGCAGATCCCCAAGAGCAAGGGAATTTCGTGACAGACATACAGAACGACAGATGAAGCGCTTTATATAATAGTATGTAAGGATTATACTCCAGTGGGGTGAGATGGGTCAAAAATTATTTCGGTTGAACTTCTTCTTTGGGGGTTATGGTGGCTCCTAATCACGAATATGACATCCGTTTTCGGCGCTGGCGACAACTGGGCTCCATTCGAGGCTATGGCTGTTCTCACCAAATTTTCTATGGATTTGTGCATCCTACTAACTATAAAGCGCTTCGTCTGTCGTGTGTATGTCTGTCACGAAATTCCCTAGCTCCTGAGGATCCGCCTGGAGAGACCGGGTCAAGTGTGGGACGGGTGCGCAAGGTCTCACGAAGTACAAAACACACATCAGCGAGGCGGAGCCCGCTACAGTGGCGTGGCATGCGCCGGAGTGGAAGGCACC
>KZ346375.1:23488-34025 GCA_002352805.1 Teladorsagia circumcincta | reverse complement strand
TTCGCCTCAAGTAACAATTCAAGGGAAAAAAGAAGAAATTGACATTCAACCACGTTGTTAATCAGATTTTGTAAAATTGGAAAGACATTCGAGACTTAATTACATCAGTGAATGCACTTACCCTATTCATGGGTGTCTAGGAGTTTCCCTACTTTGGGCTTTCCCGGTACCTGCCCGATCCAACCATCAAACAAAGTTTGCTCTCCTGTACAAGATAAGTGGTTTTCATTTCTCAACTGAATCTGGCAGTAGTCGATGGGCTACAAGAACCCCTGGTACTTCATGCTATTTGCTTTCCATGAGATGCTGCATACTCGCGGATGAAAGCGACACTTCAAGGCGGTGCACCACCTAAGCCCGTCAATCGAGGCGAATTGATATCCTTACTTGCCCAAAATTTTTTGGCCTGAGCTTCCAGTAATTGATAAGCGTAACCGGTCAGCTGCAGACATCGGTCTTACTTAACACACGCAGCTGTGTCAGTCTCTTCGATCCTCGAGAGGTGAGAGTCACGTCAAACGTCCGAATAAATTTGTGAAAATGAAGTTTGAGGGGAGGGGGGTTATCTTATGCTCAGTGCAAGATAGCACTCCTATCTGCGCGCTCTGACACCGATACTTCTCATAAGGACCAGCGAATATCCAACATCCTGGCGGCAACCTATCCAAATTTTCGCTCATAGGCTTCCACCCTGGAGCTCCTCCACTCTTAGCTTCACGCTAAAATGTTCGTTGTCCTCGTTCAGGACCACTCCTCAAGACCACTGTAGGCTAAAATTTGATAGCACCTCAGGGGTACCTCTACACTACAGTGGTGCTCTGCAGAGGTATACCCTAATTCCCGGTAGATAAGCCCGCGCCGATATTACGTAAAAACCTACGCTGGTGCAGTGCACTTGCGTACATTTAGAGACTACCGTAACCTGCCCATAGAGGATTTCGATACCCTGATTACGAGATCGACGTTCATTTTTAGTGGTGGCGCCATCTTGTTACGACCCTTGCTTTCACCAAAATCGCTACAAAATCTGTTTGGGGGTCAGTTGGTGCTCTCATTGTAAATAAGACATTCGTTTTTGGCATTAGCTTTCACATATTTGGAGATCGCAGACGAGCAGAAAATAGGCGCCAAATGGCGCCAGCGCAGAGAATGAGTGTCATATTCGTATCCAGGACACAAAATTGTCTCTATACGAAGTTTTCTTAAAATTTGGTGGAAACAAGTGTCATGACAATGTGGCGCCAACTGGCACCAAATAGCGCCACCGCTCAAATGAATGTCATTTCCGTAATCAGGGCGTTGAATTGAGGTACACACAACTGTACTGCACGAGCAGAGGTGTTTCTACGTGATATCGGCGCGAGCTTATCTACCGGAAATTAGGGTACTTGAAATGAGCAGATTACGTGTCGTAGATCCCTATTCTTATCTTTAGACCTGGAAAGCACACCAAAGTGGTTCTGCTTCCCTCCTCTCCCCGGACTCCTCTTTCGTCGATTAAACTTAACAGGTGCCCCACGAAAATGAATTAATTGCGTAGTTCGGGATGAATGAGCTCATTCATATCGTTTTCTTCATTTCTACAAGAAACCTCAGCTTTCGATCTTGTGTAAACAACTTTTTCCACGTCTACTGGGAACCTTACCTCGTGTCACTCTGACCACAGTCAGTTCGAGAGTGATGTGCGCTGCTGGCTACACCGACCTCACGTGCGCAGATTTTGTTGACGTCATAAGGACGGCAAAAAAAAATGTTTCCAACGGCTAAGAATTACAATGTGTAGAAGACTTGGCCAGCGTTACGTCGTCTAGTCTCTTTGAGATGCCCTACGCCCCAGAAGCTTTTCAGATCTATGGCTCAAGTGTTGGCTTTCGATTCACAGATAGTCGTACTTACATGCCATGCCTAATTAGAACTTGCACTCAACAACATCATAAACCCTGAGCTCGCACTGGTCTACATACACAAATTTGCTTCGTTATGAAACCCGTAACGAAGCGAATCTATGTATGTTTTCAGCTATTTTTGAAGGCATTTTTCGGTCGAGCAAGTATACAAAATCTCTAGTCATCAAATATGGCTGAACGCTTCGTTGACCTTTTAGAGTAGCCCTTCTAGTAGCCAAAAATTCGCTTGTCCAGTAGCAATGGGGGGATAAGGAGCCTCACTATTACTACCACATTAAAACAAAAAAGAAGGGGTTATCATGTTTTGATTTTACAATCCAGAAACTCTTCAAGTGCGGGTCAACAAGTATGCTCCGGGCTATACTTGGGTCTGAGTCTTACGCCCTGGGTTCGTGTTTAGATCAAAGAGGCAACTACTTGGGCCCGCCCGGGAACAACTTCGGTTGGTTGCGTTGCCCAGACTGACTCGCACTTACACTGCCGTCCTTCTGTTTTACATCTAACAACTACTTGTAGGTAGCTACTGCCTACTAGCCCCTCATACGCAGTAATGGTAGCAATTGTGTCTGCGCTGACTTTCTTGAGTTATTTTTTTGTGTCTAGGGGGCCTGTGAAGTTAGGGGCACTGTTCGTTCTATTTTTCCTTTCTTCTTTAGTTGTTTTATATTAGTCTGTTGTTTCTTTTTATCTCATTCTTTTTATTCGTCAATACTTCTACTGAACTAACACCACTTCTGCCCCGCTGTAGCGCACCATTGAGTGCATAAATAAATAAATAAATAAATAAATAAATAACGGTTCTATCCAGCTGACGTTTCGGCATATCGCCTTCTTCAGAGCCTCCAATGCAGGGTGAAAATCGCTCGAGGAAATGGCAACGGCTAGTCGAGGATTTTCGCCTGTTCCTCGACGCTCTCCTGCGCGAACATTCACTCTCGCCACGCGCGAGCCGTTTGTGCCCACCGCGCGTACATTATCTCTCGACACAACTCTCGCACAGCAGAGAACCATGGTCGAGGAACTCCTCAACTTTAATTCACCCTGCTCGAAGGTATACTGAGGGGCCATATTAATACATAAGATTAATAGAATATCGATCATGGAGCCGAACATGAGAACTGTCCATGCAAATGTTCTAACAGTTTTTGTAGAAGCGTCGAGCGGTTTACTTTGAGCTAAACTGACGAGGAATATGATTCCGAATCTGGCTTGTAGAATGATAATTCATTTGCTAAAAAAAAACTTACCATTCCTACTATTTGTTCAGTTTACGCACTTACGGTATTAGGAAGGAAACAAAGAGTGAACCAAAGCAAAGTTTTGTAGGGTTCAGGAAATCCTTTTTGAAACAAAGGATCTCGTAGCTTTGCTTGGACCATATCGTTTATAGTTACCCATTGCTCCTCGTTGTTTTGATGACATCGATCGAAATGTGATCATTAAGTGTTATGCCATATGGGCTGCCATCGTCATACGTGCATCCGTCCTTGGCAGCCCATATGGGCTGCCGCCGGCGTGATTCGTTAGAGTCATTACCAGGCAGAGACAGACCCGACAAGTTGGCTAACAATAAGATTTGTCCCTCAAGGATCAGGAGCTTGGTGTTGAGCCTGGATCTCAAAAATTAGGAAGAGTTGGTTATGTTGTAGCTGGAAGGTAACGATATCGTGTGCTGTAGTGTCGCAGCGATATTCTTAACGCATCTACTTCACATTTGATCCATTCGCGACATGGCAGCCACCGATGGCTGACGCGAAGATGCTCACTTGGGGCCCTTTCATTCACCGGTGGCCCTCATGGGAAACGTTCCAGCAGAAATCGTCGATTTTCACCACTCCCCCTCACTTCGAGAAAGGGTCGCGAGGGACAATGACGGCCACCGGTAGCTGCCATTTTGCGATCGTCTCAAACGGAGTTGGTCCGAACGTGCAGAATGAAAATCCTGCGCGGTCGCGAATGGGTTAGAATCTGTTTTGGCCTCCTGGTTAGATGCAGCAAGCCGTGATACGTCGGCTAGTTCGCACATAAGCAAGCGGTTGCGGTGGGAGACCTTCAGTTCCTTACTCGATTCAGGTCACCAGAGTTGCGCGATCATTGAAGCCGAAGGTATACTTGAGTTTGAGCGTAACACTGGGCTCATGCTTACACATTGGCTCATGCTTGAACCTATGATTGGGCTCAGGCTTAGTCCTGGGCTGTTTTGAGCAAATGGTGTCTCATTTCAGGTGACCTGATCCGAGGAGGAGGATTGGAACGCACCTGTCCGCGTAAGACCCGAAACTCAATTTCCACTACGAAATCCCAGTTCTTTGATTTGCGTGAACAAATGAGGCGTCAAGGAATTCCAGCGAGCGCTTGAATGTGGGGCCTAGGAGAGAGAGCATGCGAGGAAAAAAATGAGCGGTGCACTCGAAGTTTACCCTCTCCCACCTAGTGTTTATTGGCTCACTCGAAGTGATGTAGATTGATAGCTTCTTGAAACTGCTGCGCTCCGTCTCGCTTTCCGGCCAGTTTTTTCTCGTCACATTAACATGACACTCACTTGCGAAGCACAAGCCTAATTTCATGTCAGTTTGCTCTCAAGTTGCGCTAGACTGCTATTCTATAATATTTTGTGTATGTAGATGAAAGCACTCTTTATGCAGGATCAATTCGTTCATGGAAGTCAAACGTCTCAAACCTCGCTAGTGAACTTTTGTCCTACATTCTGACTGCTACCTTATAAGTTTTGTAATGTGAGTGATTGATTGAGTGACACTCTGAAGTAATTGATCTATTCATAGAAATGACGGCTTAAAACTCGCTATTGAATTTTTTGACTTACTTCCCTGAGGTAAGCAAACCAGCCAGTTCGGTGTTCCTGCTGGGGCCGTATGCTGAATGTTGTGGAGGGGATAGGGTCTCCAAGCTCGACGGGCTACTTGAACTCGGTCGGTTCGGTAGGAGGGTGACGACGCAGGTGGAGCAGCTACGTCCAAGCTCCGTCAAAAGGGCTAGTTTGTATACCTCAGGAGAGCCTTGGAGAGAGGACGGATCTCGCAGGTCCGTTCTCTTTCCATCCTTAGTTCTGAGGTAAGCATCAAGTTGAAGCGGTCTAAAGGACTGAGTCGAAGTAGTCCGCCGATTGTCGGGAACTCCATCCCCTACATTCAACATTCAGCATACGGCCGCCGCAGAAACGCCGAACGGGCTGGTTTGCTTACCTCTACTTGGCCTGATTTCCTTTGTATTCATTGATGTTTTCAATGAACAAATCAAATCACACATCAGTTGCGACTATGACTGGACCTTCTTTTTGTTTTGTTTTGAAACTTTCAATAGTTTTCATTTTTTGTTAAAATGATTAATGTTTTGGTAATATGGAGGTGCTATGGAGGTGCCAAAACACCATTCTTGAAGCAACACTCAAGTAGAAGTCCTCTTGAAGAGCCTACATATTTAGTGGGGGGGGGGGTAGAGTAGCCTAGAGAATCACAGAAGTGCCGTTGTCGCGAGTCGAAAGTGCGCGACAATGGTGCTAGGGTCTCACGAAGTCAGAATTTGGCGATTCACCCTAGCATGGACGAGATACCTCGCGCGCATCGCATGATACGCAGCGTGTATCACGCAGCGTTGCGGCTAATTCGAATACGCGCGGGTAAATGGAGCCATGGGGTGAGCAAAATCGGACAACTCGTCCGACTCGTTCCCTTCTTAATTCAAGAGGGAATACTCGTTGATGGCTTAATCGATATTTTCTTTGCTTTTATCATTTTCGGTCAACTGGACAGCCACAACTCTATTATTAAAAGCAGTGAACTCACAAATTAGATGTGGAGGTGTTGCCTTGAAAGCCCCTCCAGAATGCGAAAAAACTAGACGGACTGTTGGTATTCACATGAGAAAATGGCAATAGCTAAAAACTCTTGGGGACTACATAGTTATACTTTATAATGACTCTGCTGAGCTTTGAAGGCTTCTTGAAAAAGCGTGATTAAAGATCACTTTAGCTTCTTGGTAGCCCTTTCAAGCTCATCCTTTTCCTGTTCTTGCAATCTGTTTCCTTTGATTCATTTTTTCCTTTACTATTCCTCAGCATTTCAATTAGATCACTTTTTTCTCAGTGCTTTTTTTTTCTCAGTACTAAGGGCCAGTGGAATGGTTTTGAAGTTCGGCAGCCGTATTGGGTGAACCTTTCAACAGCCACTTAAGTTGTTTGTTCAGCGATGCGAGAGATCCTTTCGTAATATTTTCACACCCTCTGGTCCCTCAATCCCATAAAAACCCGTGGCACCAAACTACATAGCACGAATTGCGTGACAGGCAGTTTGCAAATTACCATGTAAAGAAAGTGGATAAATAGTAAAAACCATTGTCAAGCTGGTCTCAGGCAGTTTATTATCGTGGGATGCGCCGTGCATTCAATTTCTGTTGGAATAAAAATGACTAGCATACAATGGTTTAATTTAATCAAATCGTACAGTTTGTTATACTTACTTTCCGAATCTTAATATTATGGTGTCTTTCAAAAGAAGATTTTATTCATGGGGTATGACTCAAAGAGTAGTTTAGTCCTCGTTCTGCACGTCCTCTTACCATTAAACGGAGGCTGAACGACGAGAGTATCCTCTCCCTAAGGGAAGAGAGAAACAAAGAATTTTAGTAGCTTTTTTTTAACTTTTTAGCAGTTTTAAATTTAGAAGTCATCCTTCCATAATCATCAGAATTTGTTGTTCTGAACCTTATACGTGGCTCAAGCATTAGTTCGTTGAAAAGATAAGGTTTCAACATAATTAATTCCTTCTTGGTGTGCGCCACACACTCCTCCCCCATCCGTGATGGTAGTGGCATTTGAGTGCGGTAGGGGACAAGTCTCGTACCAACCGACCAACCCAAGTGGGATGGTAAGCTGGTTGGCCTGGGTGAGATACAATCCAAGATTTGACCTCTGAACGGTGCGCGTGGGAAGTGTGCCACTCGAGGCGCCGGGCTCGCAACACCAATGTACGCAAGCACTCGTCCATTTCAAAAACGTATCCTATTTTCTCATTAAGTGCAGTTTCAAAGTATTAAGGTCCCAGAGCGTCTACAAATTCCCAACATTTGCCACTAATGTCGGTATCGCATGAGTGCTGGCTTTCAGCTATAGAATTTTTTGTGAATTCGGAGGCCCTTGTGACGTTTATTTATATATTTATTTATTGCATGCACATTCTGTACATGACACGATCGAAAAGAGTGACAACAACAAATCCCGGAGAGTTCAAAACGAAAGCGCTATTAAAAAATCACAAAAAATATCAGACAAAACTAAACTACCCCCACAACTCCCAACGCCAGAATGAAGTTATCCCTAAACTTCGGCAGCCCTCAACCTAAGTATTACTGCTATAACTTTTGAATTGAGCTAAACTTCCGGGCAACGAGTACCTTTTGACAAATTTAGATAATTCAGAAAAGCTCTTACAACGAAAAATTTAGCTCTAATGTTGGACCTAGACCTAGTGATGGATAATTTGAGTTTTTCACCCCGTGTGTTTGAAAGATAAGTTATTCGGTTTCTTAAGATACGGTTTCTTGACACTCGAACGATTTCAATCGTTGAAATTTCTAGTCGTGCAATTCTATTGCTCTTCTTTCTTAGCCAGCGGGTCGCTTTCGGTCACTGTTGTCAACTGGACGTTCATAATTAGGTAACACACTTATCCGTAAAACTCTGGAGGGACAAAATCCACATTTCCACTTGGGAAGGTTATTCGTATTAGTCCCCTCCTCCTCGATTGGTGAGCTCAATTAAAGACGAGCTCATAAGCACCACGCCCTACTACAGATTATACAAGTACCTTGCGCACAAAAAACGAAGACAGCTAAAGTAAGCAGTCGTCTTTATGCCGGCACAGCCTAGCCAAGGGCTATGTATACATTCTTAAAGAGAACGTAGATTTATGATCTACGAAACGTAGCGCTACAACTCGAAATAACACTCATCAGCCTTAGTGCACTCGTCACATTAATCCTTCAGGTTCTTCGAGCCACTCACTAAATACGCCTCATGTGCCCTTTCATGGCTATTGACGGCCAGTTGTCAACCTTGCGTTTCGTCTGTCGAGCGTGCTGCTTCAGGTCAGCCGTTCACGAGAATTTATCAAGTCAATGCTACAAGTACTACATATTAACTTAAGAATTTTTGTTTCAACGAAAAGGCTCGCTGATCCCCCATTATTTGGATTCTGGAAGCGCGTTCAAGGGAAATGAAGCTCTTACCTTCCGCTGATGAGCTCCTACCGCATATCAAATAATAAATGCCCGTGGCGGTCTAGCATGGCCTCACTCTTTTCGCACTTGGCATGCCACGCCCACCTCTCGTGTTTTCTCGTGTCTGAGCCTCTAGGCTTTTAGCAGGGATAGCGTTATAGTGAAGAGGGGAGCACCAATCAGAGTCGCATCAGTGCGGAAACCATCCAGTCCCATTTCTCGGGTTCTAGGCCATTGCCCTTGATTTTTCCTCTTTCAGGCATCATTGACCATCTGTAAGTTGATTTGCAATCGGATGACTTTGCCTAAAGTCTACCTCTGAAACCGTTTTGAAAAAGCTCAGAAAATCGGGTGATCTCCTTTCAGCTAACGCTTTGCATTGAAAAGTTGAACATGCGAGAGGTGACGAGCCACCCCATGAATCGACAAAATAATATGAACCATCAAACGACGATAGCCTTGGCGCCTGCTGCAGAGCTGGTCCAGAAGGGTATTTTTGGGGAGTGAGTTCAAGGTTCATTGCATAAGTGTAGGAAAGGTAATAATTGCGATCTCGCGATTAGTAGCGAAGAGGATAATTATTGGACATGAACCCTTAAAAATGCACTGCACTATCGTCATTCGGGCGGAGCCCACGCTGATCTTATGAATTGCGCCCTTTACACTGGTAGGCTCCTTCATCTTGCCAAGAGAAGGCGCCAATGACGCAAGCTCAGTCCAGCTCATCGCATTGCTTCTGTCTCGGACCACACGATCAGAGTGAAAAATAAATACTTTCGAGGGTTATCCAGATCTGTTTGCTTTTCTCATTACTGACTGGACGATTTTTAAGTTCACTCCCCTCCTCAAACACAATTACCCACACCTAAGCAATTGCAAAATGTGTATTTAAAAGTTATTTCCCGAAAGATTCATAGTTCTCGTAGTTGTATGTGTGACATTTGATGAGGCTTTAGGTTTTCTTTATGGAAACTGTGTATCACTAGCTGATTCATATAGCTCATAGCATATCATGCTTTTCAAAGACCACCTCCGGTGCCATCACGTTCCGTCGCGTGCTCGTATCGCCTCAGGCTTGCATGGCTATATACGGTGTTAGATTGCTGGACACCATATTACGGAATCGTACCTTTTTCTAAATTTAGCTACCGCTCGCGAAACTTGTAGGAACTTTTGAATTTTATTCTCTCTGACAGCGACAGCTGTTTTTTATTTTGCCTTATGATTTTCTACCAACCGTTGCTAAACGATTCGTCCAGCGGTTGATCTCATCGCCTGAGAAATGCTGGAACCAGTGGAGATGGCATAGCGCTATTGGAACAGTTCGAAATCTCACTCTTTTCACTCATTGCGGAACAATCGCGTAATGGAAAAATACCATCAAAATATCAAAAAATCATCACAGAATCATGTCATCACTTCGATTCTAAAGATGCATGGGTAGTTGATTCTGACGATACCAACGATTCCTTATGGTCAATTTTGCAATTTTCTCGAAATTCCTCCATCTTTTGTGGCAGTATAGAGGGAGGAATGAGATGGAAAGAGTCTGAATTCGAGTAAGGGTCAGGATTCTGACTCTTCCTCAGAGTAGGTGTGAATTCAGCGACCACTCACATTGTCTTAGCCCGGAAATCTGGCTCGTTAAGGAGAGCTGTATGGAATTTTGGGCTACTATTTGTTAGGTAACGAATTGATCCAAGACTCCTGAGCTCAGAAGAACATTTCTCTCTTAATTTTTCTTTCGCTGAATTTCAAACTTTCAGTGAAACAGTAACACATCATTTCCAGTTAGAATATTACGCTCAATTTGTAACTATTAGGTCGTCTCATAAATAGTGTCGTTTTTCTTCAAACAAAAAATTTTAAACTGAGATCCTAAGCTTTTTCAACATCTTATACACCATTCGGAAGAGAATTGACTGCCCTACAAAACGGCGTATTTGGTTCCTATAGTTTTCAAATTTCGGGCCTGCAAAATAGGAGGTCCAGTCGACGAAAATCAGCCAAACCACCCCACCACCAAGACAGCGAGCTCTAACACTAATTTCCCTGAGGAGAAATCAATCAATGATGTACCTTTCACTTACTCATGGCCTCTTCTGAACATTTCACAGTTGGGTTGTGGGAGAAGCCTCCTCCCATTTCTTTACAAATTTGATTTTTGATAAGCCATAATGCTCTTCAGACTGAAAATTTTCCCCTAAATCACCATTGTTTCATATAAAGCGACATGGCATTCGTGAACAAATCCACTGCTCAACTTGCTCATATGTTTGTTTATATACTCGTTGTGAATCGGGTCGAAATTTTGGCTTGCGTGATAAGGTGTCCAGTACACGAAAATGACCACCTTACCTTGCAAAAAATTTCCCTTGAAAAGGAGAGAAAATCGA
>KZ346373.1:35095-51866 GCA_002352805.1 Teladorsagia circumcincta | reverse complement strand
AGTTTTGGGTACCCATCCCCTCGCCGGGGCTTGCTGCACCTGGCCCCATGTTTCTCCTTGCCGTCGTAAATTGTGGTGTGTGGTCTACACTCGACGCTCTTCTCGTTTTCCGAAATAAAGGGACGTCTATGCTGTAGTATTTCTTAGTGAGTGAGGTAAACTCTTCTCGACTGACTTGTTGAAATGTTCGTTTCTATAAAACAGGGGTCTTTTCCACAAAAACGGGAGGGGGATGCTTTAAGCGACATAAACTGCCACATCACATGCCCCTGTGCACGCGACAGGACGCCCGTCGCGCGACGAGAAGGCAGTGACGCAAACGGGTCGGCGGACGAGTCATGGCGTGTGCTGCGGGACGTAATGTAGCGATTTCTATTTCGCTCGACGCGAAATCACTGCAGCACTTGTCCGCTGACCCGCCTGCGTCTCTGCCTTCTCGCCGCGCGGCGGCCGTAAGAGTAAACTGTACACAGGTCCAAGGGCAAGTCAAAGTTCAAAACCTCTGGACTACCGAAAATTTGGATTGCTGCCAACACGCTTTAGATACCACTGAACAAAACATCTGGTTCCACCAAGAAGTCAACATCAACACCAACAATCTTATTCGACACCAACACTAAGGCATGTTCAAATGAGGTCAGATGCCACTACCACTTCAAAAGGCAAAAACAGACAAAAACTTGGGGGTCTTTTCCATCAAAATATGTCCTCTTGATTCCGGAAAACGAGAAGAGCGTCGGGTGCAGGACACACATCACAATGACGACGGCAAAAAATAAAAGCCACGTTTTTCTTAACCGTCGTCACTTGTGGTGTGTGGTCTGCGCTCAACATCATCTCATTTACCGAAATAGCGTATAGATGCACTTGCGCCGAAGAAAAAAAAGCAACTGTTACACAACTAGATACTTCTTTATGTACAACGAATCAATCACCTAATAAACAATTACTCAAGCGTACTTATCATTTAAGAACAGCGATGGGAAATAAGAGGGGAAGGGAACAACGATCTAGCGAACTACGTTTAGGTAAACCCAACGCGTGCCCACTCACCTTTAGAGGTATTGACACGTGTACATGACAGGAAAGATACGAATGACTCAAAGAGAAATGAAAGTAACGGTCATCACTGTAAACTGTCCGATTGAAATCCACTCTATTTCGGAAAACGAGAAGAGCGTCGGGTGCGGACCACACACCACAAGCGACGACGGCCAAGAGCAACGTGGCTTTTATCTTGTCGTCGTCACTCAAAGTGTGTGGTGTGCACTCGATGCTCCTCTCGTTCCGAAAAAGAGAATCGGGCGACTACGGCTCTGATACGATACGGCCTCAAACCGATTACACATGAGAAAGAAAGATAAAAAAAAACATACGCCTAGTAAATACAAAACACTACCGAAGAGCCTCAAGCAGCACAGAACTGGGTGTAAAACTAATATGGTGGGGAACCTTTACTTTCCGGATCACGGATAACTAAGGTCACGCTCAATTTTAGGACAACCATCAAGATGGGGAAGATCCTTCGATTGCCGATTTTCATTTACTGCAGGGCTCCTCTAGGCAAGTAGCTAAACGCATCGAACAAGAGGGCCACTGGTAGGGTAGTTGGTAGCTGACCCTAACCACATCCCTCGCTCGGCGCGCTGAGTATCCTAGACCACTAATCACGTCTTAGGCGTCATCGGAGGGGCTCACCCTTCGACCATCGTGGTCGCCGTCTTTAAGATTAATGTTTTCCTTGTCCTGGCCGGCAATCAGGTGTCCCGCTCTATTAGTTTTGCACCTCGGATTGACTTCAAACAAAACAAGAATAGAGCACTAACGAACTAGTTAATATGCTAACAATCAGTAAGTAAAACAATATGAATATAACCGCTCATGAACAAAACGGCTTTTGACGTTATCATACAACCACCGACAAATAAAACAGCCCGACATTTACTTGAAAGGAAGACAAAACTTTCTGTCCAAACTGTGAAAAAAAGAGTAAAACAGATCTCATTTAAAAAAAACGGTTTCTTCACACCGTACAAGCAATCAGAAAGGTTCTAGCATAATCACATTGGCGTTATTTCATGGATATAAGTTGATCACAAACTTCATCATTGTGCTATTTTCAAGTTCCCCTACTTTCTTCACAGTCTTGGGCGCTGGCGCGGCGAGTGCGGCCGAGCCGTTAGCGCCCGCGAACTGTGCGAGTAAATTTGAAAACGTTCCGTTAGCACAGTTTGTGGGCACTATCGACTCGGCCACGGCCGCGCCCAAAAGTGTGAAGAAAGTGGGAGAGCCGTTCTATTTTCAAGAACAATACAAAAATAAGAACTACTCGGCATAGGAAACAAGAAGCAACTAACAAAGGATGCTGCATGAGTGTTTTTGAGCAATGTAAAATCGCCCTAGAAATGCATTGACGGCACAGAGCTCACCGATTCCATTGACAAAGTCGTAGGACGCATGGAGAAAGGACGTGAAAAAATCAAGTTGTCGAGCGTTCTTTGCAGTACTGGAGCACCACCTGATTGCGATGCTGTTGACGTGAGAATGGATCTCGATGTCGATGGTGAAGAAGATGTGGACGACGCTGACGACGACGAGGCCGAGGAAGACAATGACGACGATGCAGCCAACGTACTCGCACGACCAACCGACCGTGAACGAGGTGGTGAACAAGGCACACGTACGAACGGCTCTGTCATTTCCTCGAGCAAATTCTGCTGAAAATAAAAATTAATAGCAAAGTGAAGATCCCAAGCGATCTCGCACTTTCTTGAAACTTTGGGCGGGGCTGAGTCCATAGTGCTCGCGAACTGTGCGGGTAAATTTGAAAATGCTCCACAGTTCACGGACGCCTTGAAACGTTTTCAAATTTACCCGGACTCTTCGCGGGCACTAACGACTTAACCGCGCTCGCCACGGCCTCGCGCTAAAGTGTTAAGAAAGTGGGGGAGCCATCTCAAGCATTTCTCTAGAAATGAAAATTAGGTGAAAATCCAGTTGGAGGGGGCCACTCCTTAGTATCTTATTTTTTGTAGTAGAAAGCACTCTTTGAGCTATCCAGGACTAAGGATTAGATAATATTTGGACGACTCATTTGAAACACACTCTTAAAAAGGACCGGTTGGTGTCCCACATTCCACATCTCCTGCCAACATCCTGCCCTTTTCGGCACCTCTTCCCCTACCCCGGAGCTCCACCACCCTTGGACCAAGGTAAAACTCTCTATTTTCCTGGTTCAGGACCATTTACTTGGACCTTAGCCGGTCAAACTGTGAAAGCACCTTTGGATTATTCCCACACTACACCAGTACTTATCAGAAGTAACTTTAAATGATTGATTACGTGTCACCATCGCTCTCGTTCTTATCTTGAGTATTGGAGAGGCAATGAAGTGGCTCCCTCCAACTGGATTTTCACCGGAAATTTTAACGTGATTATTTAACTGTGAAGTACAACTTACCGAAGGCCGTTAGATATGAATATGAACACCGTCCAGAATTTGAAGGCTACTATCGTTTAATTATATCAAATGATGACCACAAACTATGAACCAGCTTGCACAGCTCAATTACTTTCTTGATACTTTGAACAAAAGGAGGCGGGGTTCTTTTGAGGCCAATAATGTCATACTTGGGAAATCAATATGATACCTATCTTATAAATTCCTATAATTTTCGCGCTTGGTCATCTGAGAAATGTTTTGAAAACTAGAACCAGGGCCAAGTATGCTCCATTTCGGAAACGAGAAAAGCGTCGAGTGCAAAGCACACACCACAAGTGACGACGGCCAACAAAAACGTGGTTTTCTTTTTTCGACGTCTCTTGTGTTGTGAGATCGTCTCTTGTGTTGTGAGATCTGCACTCGACGCTCTTCTCGTTTTCCTATATGAAGATTATGCGGTAAGCTGTGGTAGATGGCGGGTGGGGGACAATGTCTGATGTGTCACACTGACAGAGTGGTCGTACTTGAGGATTCATTTTTGAAGTTTTATTGAATGTCAAGGAATTCATGGATTTAAGGACGAATTTATACAGCTTCACTGTTTCGTACAGCCTCTGCCAAGCCATTTGTCCGGCAAGTTTGTGGGCAGTTGGATGAGAATATTGATGAGGAAGAAGGGGGGGGGGGTGCATGAGGGAATTTCTCACAATACAAGCTTGACCCTGAGTGAAATGAAATCGGAATAAGATCACAAATATGGTAAACACAGTTTCCTCATGGCAGCGTAACTGAGGACCTACTCTCTGTTTCGGGGAAAACTAGAAGAGCACTTTGAAGGGGAAATGGAGGTGAAGTTGGAGCGTGTCGAGTAGTCCCAGAGTCAAATACCGTTCCTGGAAAGCGCCATAAGGTAAGAGTGTTCGTCGGGGTTAATGCGTATCGTATCGGGAAGAGGGATCGTAAAATTTTTGGAATTAATAACGGACGTTCGACCAAGCTAGGGGGAAGAAGACCAACGCGGCACACACCACTGATGGCTTTCTCATAGTGAAAACTTCCATCAAAAAACGTTCGGTCCCGTTTCGCATGGAACAAAATGATCACACACCCCAGATCTCCCTTCCATGAGAAAAATTGCATAGGCGTTGCCGGGACAAACTCTTGCGCTGCCATACCCCCCCCCCCCTTCCCCGTTACGTACACCGGCGGCCTAGCAACCACTCAGGGTTCTTTGCAATTCAATGGACTCCAATGAAGAGCAAACAAATGGGTAGCTAGGGACACCCTGCCAACATTTTTGGAGCAACCCCGTCACTAGAAGCGTAATAAGCCTTCAAACTGATACCTAAATTATTCCGCAAATAACCCTAACACGAAAAAAGGCTCCCCCACCTTATAGACATTTTGGTTAGCGGCCCGCCGCCCGAGTCCATAGTGCCAGCGAACAAGGCGAGTAAACTCAAAAAGGCACTCTAGGTGCCCGCGATGCGTTTTCAAATTTACCCGCACAGTTCGTGCACTACCGACTCGGCCGCGCTCGCCGCGGCTGCGCCTCTAAGTGCTAAGAAGGTGGGAAAGCCAAAAAAAATACTAGAAACTAACTATCAACTAGGAAATGGAATTTGAAATATGACTTATGAAAATACCACATAAGTAAAGGAAAGAAGTTCAAACAACATACCGCTAATGCAATACGCATATGAAGCGCAGGGCTGATACGTGGATCAGTCGGTCTTCTTCTACAAGGCACTTTTGGGGGACAAACCCATGGAGTGGACCGTAATTCGGCAGTGGTCGGACGCTCATCAGGATCTCGACGCAACAACCCGAAAATCAATGCACGAGCTGAAACGAAGAATACCATAAGCTGGAAATGGCATTGAAATTTCCATCGCTTACCGCCAGCACTCAGATGCACGTCCGGAGGAAGAACCACTTTAGCCACACGAATCTTTGAAAACACACCCGCTGGGGTCTCATCATAAAATGGATATCTACCAAGCAGTAACAGGTAAAGCAATATACCAAGGCTCCACACATCACAAGCTTTACCAGAGAAATTAGGAGCACGATTCACTACCTGAAAACATGATAAATGCAAAATATGAAGAATTGAAAAGAACGGCTTCCCGACCTTCTTCATACTTTTGGGCGCGCTCGCCGCAGCGGCCCCAACAATGAGAAGAAAGTGGGGCAACCTGAAGGGCGCGAAAAAATGACGATTAATTCACCTCTGGTGCAGCAAACGCAGGAGTGCAATATTTGTCGACCATGCGATCGTCCGACGGATCATCGCAAACGATGCAATCCAGCACATTTTCAAGACGTATACGATTCTGCTGATCGAATACGAGCTTTCGTGGTTTTAGATTGCGCACAATTATTCCCAATGCATGACAGAACGCAAGAATACGTACAATCTGAAAGACGAGTTGACGTCGAGAATGCTAAGTGAATCAGCGAGATTCTAAAAAAAATAGAAATACAAAAGCATTGGAAAGATTCGATGGGTTTCTAAATAGCCCGTCAAACCGAAATGATGAGCAAAGAAACTGGTAATTTTATCCGAGCTAATACGCTGTACCCCCTTCAATATCACGCTTTTTTAGAGCAACGTCACACTTTGCGAATCGAACGATCCGCTAGCATCCGTGATCGCGTTGCGGTACCAGCCAGTAGAGCGATCACTTGCCGCCACGCGACCGCGGACGCTAGGTTAAAGAGAATGAGCACAAAAGAAAAGTCGAAGCCGTATTATGGTGTCCAACACTTCATGAATTTCGTTTTGAAGCGGAAAATACGGAAACAAGGCTCCGCTGAAGTCATCACAAGTATCACAACGCACAACATCTCAGTTAAGTGCGGGAGTGAGCACTTTGTCAGGAAAAATCGAATCTCTCAAAAGAATTATTTCCTTTTTTACAAATGACCTAAGGCGGAACCAGGGTCCAAAAAAACGGCTACTTTACAAAATGATCTTCTAAAGCAAAACAGGAGAGGGACCAAAAATCTGTGTCAGACTCACAATTACTATTTACTTCCCCTTCCATCATCTGTCAGAATTCTGTGCTTTTTGTGGCAAAATCTTGCCACCAAATCTCAAAAAAATGAGAATGGTGTGCTCAAAACATTTAACCCCTGAAGGGTGCTGCAAATCCAAAGTTCCGCTGGAAGGAAATGTTCGTAAATGAACAATAAACAAAGGGGATGACGGATCAATCATGAGTTGACCAAATACCATACCACCAGTCACACTTTCACCTCCCTAACTCCAGTAATCTCACTCGACTACATGTATATTTTACTTGAAAACCTTCCCACTATAAATTAATGTAGTAAATAACAAGTGTTACCTGTTTGAATATCGGTTCGACATCGGCTTCCGTCATATGAAAGCTCTTTTTCTGAGCATATGCATGTAACGAACATTCGTGCAATGGAACAAACATGACGACACGTCCACTCATCTCCTCAATCAGCTCACATTCTGCTGGCATCACCATATCCCTGAAAATTGTCGAATAAACTTTGCAGTTTTGATTTATCACTATAAGTGAACCTAATTTTGACTCTCGTGCAGTGGGATAGGGGAACATATGTGTCGAAATCCCAAACCCGCTATGTACATGCAACTATTTTTTTATTATTATAAACACTAAGAAGTGATACTCATCTAGTGCCCCTTCTGAGCAAGCACGTTAAATGAATGATCACCCCTCCCCGAACCGTCGATGAACTACTTGAACTCGGCTCTATAACCGCCTCAATTTGCAATCCCGCCTGCACTCTCTCGCGGGTCCCTCCTCTCTCCAAAGCTTAGTACAAGGGCTCCCAATCGTTCTTCAATTGTGTGCTGGTTTAAGGACCACTTGAACTTCCGTCTATGGTCCTGCCACGAATGGCGGAGAGCACAGACGATCATGAAACGGGTGGAGCCCAAGGACTGAGCCTTGGAGAGAAAAGCGGTCCGCGGAGAGCGCAACACACTGAGGCGGTTTAAAGGATCGAGTTGTGGCAGGACCACATAAGAATTCAAATGACCAACACAAAGCTGCATGCTCACCTTAATTCATGGACGTCAGCTCCTCTGTAATATTTTTCGGATTCCTCAAGGCGAGCGATCACTTGAGAAACAACATGAGCTTCTTGTGATGTCAGAATCTAAAATGATTCACGATGAGTGTCAGAATAGAGAAAGAGCGCCATATGTTTCGAGCACGAATCGAAGAACAGAACAAAGTGTGACTCAGACTCATCGAAACAGACCTGACAATTCACTACTTTGTTCGTGGGAAGGTGCACAGCTCGTGAGTCCTTCCCTGCGCCAACGATCCGATAATCGCCAATCACCGAGTTATTCACCTGAACCAAACACACTAGTATGCACTTTTTTTTGCCGACAGAACTAATATGACAGAGTGCTGAATTCTCTGCTGCCCATGTGTTACAGGTTATTACCGGGACCCCACTTTCTTCACACTTTTGGAGCGCCCGAGTCGATAGCGCCCGTGGACCGAGCGGGTAAATTTGAAAACGGATTCGAGGCACCCGCGACTTTGCTGAAAAAGCGCTTTCTAGTATACCCGCACTCTTGACGGGCACCGTCTACTCGGCCGCGCCCCAAAGTGTTGAGGAAGTGGGGGAGCTCCAAATGAACATTGAGGAAGTGGGGGAGCCCCAAGGGAACAGTGAATCTATTGAAACGAAATGTCTAATCCATCGCAGAAACATTTCGCAAGGCACGTAGTCGATGATGAACGATACAATAGACGAAAGAATGGAGCGATAAAAAGAATACGTGACCAAACGCAAAGATTGGAGTGGATTTTTAAAATGTCTGAAAAAAGGCCACAGGACGTGAAAGTGAGCACATCGCGTAAAAATCACAAAAAAACTTACCAGAGGCTCAAATTTTTCGCGTTTCTTTCCGCCGATTAGCAAGCGACCACGGCAAGCACTACCGCATGAGCTGAGAAATTCGCTTGAAGAAAAATCGGAACTGTTCTGAAATTGAGCGACTTTCATAAATGCTTAAGAGATACATCAGAAAGACATGTCTACATTATGAAATTTATGTAATAAAATAAAATAAAATAAGTACCGAAAGAGGTGAGCTGTAAGATTCGTCAGTAAACGACGAGCTACCATATCGCTGGCGTTTCAGTTCATCTGATGATTCTTGAGATACATCTGATAGAATCGACAGTGACGAAGAGGATCGTTCGCGGGATGACATCTGAATGTTAAGGAGGATATGACTAAGTAAAACATCTATAGAAATGAAAAATATCAAATACACATTGAGACAAAGACTACAGTACGTAACATTAAAGGACTTTTTGTGCAAAAAAGGGATTACCGCAATGCGCACGAATTACTGCACCAAAATGTCTCCCACTAGAACAGCATCAAAATTCCCGAAATAGGTAGCGCTAGCTATAATCGAAGTACCACCTCGTGAGAGCGGTTAATCGCTTAGCTCCTAAGCAAGTTGATTCAAAAAAAAAAACATAACGAAGCCATTCTTGGCTCATGCTACAATCCTCTGAGCGGGGGGTGACGTGAATTCCCTGAAACTTTCTTCAAACTACCAACCGGGACTACCCTAAGATAGGGCAATAATTTACGTGTGTGTACTATACGAAAATGCTTACGTCGATGAAAACAAACGAATTGAAGGGGATTTCCCACTCACCTAACCTGAGGGAAGGATAGCATGCGGCCCTAGAGACTTTGGTCAACACCTACTAAAGAATTCAGAAAAAGGTCAGGGCTCATTCCAGTTGGGGGGATAGCAAATCAGAGCGCTTAATACCATGGAAAGCATATTCTTGTATACAGAATGTTGAGGACTAAGCCTTAGAAGAAGGGGAGACCCCGGGTACGTGGGGAACCCTTGTTTTCCCCGCGGACTTCGTCCCCATTTCTAGGCATCGTCTTAGTTGTTCACTAGGCGAACACTACTTTTCATAGATGTTCATGTCATCCAGCACACGAAAATATGCATTATGCAACAACCTAAGCAGCAACATAGGAGTAAAGCTGATAACAGTTCGTAACTTCAAGATTTCTAGAACCAAATTAGCATTGGAGCGGACTATTGGGCCGCAATGCACCACCCCTTGCTGAAAAGACCCAATGGTCTAGATAGAACATACTTATGTTTCTGTACGGAATGAACTTGTAAAACTCACTTCAATAACCGGCAAATTGCTGGCCGCCGCCCGTTTTCGTGACAAAGACGGACGGCTCGTAGATCGCGTCACATTGTTGGTAGAGGAAGAAGTAAGAGGAGAAAGTGGACGGCCCAACATTACTACAGCAAAGTGTCTAAAATTTAGCACATACAGAATGGAAAAAAAACAGCAGTGCTTTCAAAAGCAGGGCTTAGGTGATGACACGGCGCTGGGGACCACATACGGAATGGAAAAAAGACAGCAAGGCTTGTGGAGGCAGGCCTTCAGGTGATGACACGGCGCTGGGGACCTACGGAGTGGAAAAAGATAGCAATGCTTTGAAATTTGGGCTTCAGGTGATGACACGGCGCTTGGAAACGCATACGGAAAGAGAGCAATGCTTGTACAGGCAGGGCTTCAGGTGATGACACGGCACTGTAGACGAAAGTTGTTGGGAAGAAGAAATGCTACAGATAAGTAGTGATTTTGGACTGAACAAAACCACAAACCACGACCATTCGGGCGTCGTTTCTGATCATACGAAATTCTGCGCGGTTGCGAAATTCCAACTTTCGAACATGGATTTCATCAGCGCCGTGTTTGCCAACACTATTTCACAATGCTTCTAGCGAAGCGAGGCGGTCAATGGATTTGAAAAGAATATCGAAATCAACTCACCAGACGGTAATCAGCAGCGTAACGAGTAGATCTTACGCGAGGAAAACCCAGATACTATTGCGATGGCAATGAAACGGCCTATAGAAGGCCGTAATTATTGTTTGCCTTCCATCTCGTTGGGTAGTTCTTAGTTATTGGGAATTCAGGGGATAGACCCGATTGAATTAGATGAACGACGGTCCTATGAAGATTTCAGACGAATCCGAATACCTTCGTCACAAAGTAACGCACACACAGAGGGTCAAGGCTGAGATGGCGGGGCGAATCTGCTTCGAGATGGAGGACGCGACGCGATACGCCACGCATGACGCGACATGGACCTCCTACGATCGCCCATCGCTATTGGCTGGAAGCAGTTTCGTCATCGTGAGTTGTGACGTCGATTAGAATTACGAAACACCGCTCGGCTCTGTCGGCTGATGTCGTCACCCTCGTGAAACCCTCGTACGGGCCCGAGGAGTCGTGGCGTTGTCGTTTCATCACAAAATCGTCACTTTTCAAGATAGGAACAGCGTATTTCGAAAATCACCTGGCCCAGTTCCGTTATTACCTCATTGCTTTGAAATCCTGCTGGCGCGGCCTGATTTCCGTCAGGGATTGGACATGAACGCTATAACGTCTTCCCCTGTAAGGTAACCCAGTGTTCCGTTGTTTTTCTGAAAACAGCCACGCCGTGGCTTTGAAGTAGTTTGAAGCCACGGCATATCTGATAACGTTGAAGCCGCGGCATGGCTGTTAGCGCTTCGAAATGGTTCGTCTGATCAAGTGTTCGGAAAATTTGCACCAAAAATAAACAGCTGACCAGTAGATGCAATAGGACATGGATCGCTACTTATTACTAGTTGAACGATGTGATGCGATGAACGAATTACGATGTGATGCGGCCGGACAAGAAGACTAAGTCTTGTCCAAGTGCCTTTTTTGGGATGCGCCGCGCACTCTACTTCCATTCAGGAATAGAGGCATTTGAATGCGTTTTGGCCTATACAATAAATTGTCGCGGCAAGCCGATGTGGAATTCTGTGTTTTATGAAAGTTATCAAAGGATTTACCAACTTGGCGACCCGGTGTGGGTGGAGGGCTTGTTGTTCTAAGAAGGAGTCGATCCTTGATTCGATCCATCTCCGTGCTTGCTGCGCGCAAGTGACGCCTCTTGCCACTGCGCAACCCTGCTGAACACAGAATATATGTATGATTATTCCTGGAAGGTTCAACTGCTAGGCTGAATGGGTACGTCAAAGTTGGGCACGAAGTTGTTTACAAGTGTGCCCCAAGAAATGATTCACTGGGAAAATTTTCCAGGCGAGAATCGAACCCGCACCTCTCTTTTTCTGAGCGGTTGTGCTACCAATTACACTATCAGAGAGCCTGTTTACCTCAACCCAAATTTTGATGGTACATAGCTGTTTAGCGCTCACAAGTATAACGTTATGGGCCGGAACGACCAACGAACCTGGTACCAACAAACCGACCTTAGAGGGGAAAGGGCTTGGTTGGCCCGATCGACGTGCGGCCCAGGATTCAATCCCTGACTATTAGCGTGATAAGCAGCGCCACTTGCCACTATACTACTTTCGCCTTGGGTTACATAGTAGTAGCTAGAATTAGTTACGTTGCTATTATGTTATTTTCTAATCTGAGTTGGTAATTCGGAGCTGTTTTGCTTGGAAGAAGTTACTGATTGGGGGAAAACAAACTCTGAAAATAACTAAAAAAACCATCTCGCTATTAAACACCTAACACAGCTGAAAGGGCAAGGTTCTTGATGGGTAAGGGGTGGGGCAAAATCAGTCCTTCGTTGTTGTTTTCCCAATGGTGGGGTCGTATTTGCGCTTCCATCATGATGGTGCATGAAACATGACGAAATGGATGGAGATGGCCGGGATTTGCTGTCTCAGCTCCCTAACTCGAGTGTAGAGATTTGAAGATTACGGGAGAAGAGGAGGGTATTAATAAAGCACCAACCGTTGGAAGTGGTCGCATATGTAGGTGATCTCCAGAAATCAGGAGGAAGGGTCGTAAAAATTCGAAATCGTCACAACGTGATGGTGTATTGTGGTCACCGGTATAGCTTCTACTCCCATCGACACGATTTATCCCGTTTTTGAGCATGGGCCAATTACCTCTTATTACTTTACTGATCTCCCCACGATGACGAGCCAGTGATTTTAATATAGAAGTCCACTGATTTTGCGATTGAAGCCTTACTCATTCTAACCAGAATGAGCCAATGAGGTCGACGTACGGAAGGATTGGAAAATGGGGATGGGGGGGGGAGTGGAGGGTGTGGGCGGGATGTTTGGTGAGATCTGTTCAGTGTTCCGAGAAGATGTGAATAGGACAGCGTAAGAGATGAGCGATCTCTGAAAAAAAAACCGAAATTGTTTATAACATTATGAAAATTTAGCGACGATTTGATTCAGCGAATTAGTGGAAATTTTACAAAAATTAGGATTTTAGCTGGGTGCTATGGCACGGGTCTGGATCTGCTGCGTTCTTTTGATCGAAAAATCGCAAGAAGTGGGAGAAGTTGATAGAGAAAAAACAGAAATTGAAAAATAGTAAAATTTCCCCTGAGATGTGGTTTGACGGAGATGGAGGATGCTGCGAGGAGAGGGAAAACGCGAGAACCACGTCGTATGTGAGAGGGCGTAAACGTCGCTTGTGCCGCGATTGATAAGAATGGCAGCGCTGGCAACAGACAATACACAGTCTTAGCGCCTTTACCGCGCTCATTTTAGTCGGGACAGTGTCGTCTGTGCATGAGGACCCCTCTTCCTCATTCAGGGAGAGACTGGGTCTTGGCATCTGATCCCGACCCGTGGCTTTGAAGGTTCGGTATATTGCCCATGTTTGCATCAAAAAGGCAGAAATCCAACTCATATACTAGGCATTCAATTGAGTGGGAGGGGGGGGGGGTGGAGGGGCACCAACTCTAGGTCAGGACGAGGCAGCAGCGATGATTCTTCCACGTGTACGAGTGGGCGGGAAGCGTGTGTGGGGGTGCGGGGGGTAGGGCGGTTTTGAACTGCTCAAGTGACTTTCGTGTTTGCCTCTAATAGAATTGGCGATTATATCTTAGAACAGCTGGGGAGAGAATCTAGTAGGGTTCGGGGGTTCGGGTTTTTCGGAAGCCTTGTACTGCCCTACCCGCCTGACGTGACGAGGCGCAATTCAGGGTGGAATTGTTAGCATGGAGGTAGACATTGTTACAAAGAGAGACCGTGGGTGGACCACAGCCAGAGGAGGGGAGAGGGGATCGTTGTACTGGATGCTAGATCTCTCAACATGTGGCTGAGCTCACTTCAGATTGATGGCACCTTGGATGTCTGAGCAATTCGCAAACATTTTCAACGGTGGCGTGTAGCTAATTTCAGATGTATGACCCTCTTCCTCCTCCTCGACCTTTCATGCTTGAGCTTGGTGGTTCGATAGTGCCATTGAATCTTCTTCAATTTGCCATATCAACCACAAACCTGCAAGGGAGGAGGCGGGTACATTTAGTTGTTGAAACGGCAAAATTGCCGAAATTCAAGATCTCTCCAAATTGGCAATAAAATCCCCACTGTTGTCCAGAAATGCGACCTCCCTCCCCAAAATCACCAAATACGTCCCTTAAAGGCATCCCGTAGGCAGAATATGCAAACCTATGAAATAACCTAAGTATGCGTTCAGTCCTTGGGATTGCTAAAGACTGTAAGCCGTTATGCGTAGGTCTATCATCAGTGAGAGAGAACTGGGCCGCTACTGACAAAGTGGGGCACTTCTGTAGGGTCTCGTCTGGTTGCCTTTCATTGGTTGTGTGCCGTGCTGGCATCAACTATTGCCACACTGCCGTGCCTGCCGTGCACGCATCCATTGGCTAGCAGTGTCCTTGCTGGCCTCAACTGCTTCCTCTATTTTACGCTACTTCAATAAATTTCCACAAAACTTCCCCATATTCGCCTGAAAACCCCTCACAAACGACCTCATCTCTACCGCAACTTCGACTTTGTCAACTTCCACAAATGCGACCTTCCTCCAAAATGCAAATACGCCCCCCGCCATCACCGCTTTGGTACTTGTACCAAGAAAAGGTGAGAGAAATAGATTGGGGCAGACGCAACCACACCTACAGTACTTTCAATAGTTCCGTCTCTTTTTTCTTCGCTACAAGTCGAAGACAGTGTTTCTCCAGGTACTACTCATTACTCTTGAGCGAGTATATATGAAGAACCTGAAACGGCGAATTCTGTTCAATTTCCTCATTCCATAAATCTCGTTATAAATCGAAAAACCCTGCTCAAAATTACATTACTCAACATTCAGTTACAGCAGCACCCCTCAACTTCCATTATCACGCAATTTTTTGAAAATTCCAAATACTCCTGCCCCAACCCAACCATATTTGTAAAAACCCTCATTTCCAAAAATCTCAAAAACGGTTCCCGTTAATTATCACAGCGGACGGTAGACCCTGTCTGCTGTCCTTCGACATCTACTAGCAGCCAGGTTCAACCGGCGGCTGTTCCAGTTTCCGAAATTTGACGACTCCCCCTCCTACGGGACTCCCTCACTGCGATTACCCCATCAATTTGTACGTATATGGGCTTCCTTTCAACCTTTCGATCTTCGCCAAGCCAAGAACGAACCTCCCTCAAAACCTCACTCAAATACGACCCCCACCCCTCTCCTGGGCTGAGAACTGCGCAACACACGCTTGGCCCTGGTGGCAGCATCCTCGGGGCCGATGGCAGAATTGAACCACAACGAGGCGACGACGCTGAAGCCACTGCTTCACAATTACTCTGCTCAGTGTCTACGATCGATATTGTCTACGATTGATTCTAAAGGGGTTTGGAGGGAACGTGGAAGTGCTCAATGGTACGCCAATGGCGGAAGAGTAGACAAATCCGTTATAATATGCAAAACATTACCCCTCTGTTTGGCTGTTGGTTCTCACTACAGGACGGGCGGCAGCAAAAATGGCGGACGTATGGCCAAGTTTACCGCAACGCGCCATGGCACCATGCCATACCATGCACCACTCGAGCTCCTCCAGTTGTGTTGCTGTTAGCAGCACAGCTCGACTAAATCGCCAACTAAACTCGTGGGCGGGACGGCTTTGGGGCCGCGCGCTTTTCGAGCGCTACCCGGCTAGCAGCGCACCACCTTTCATCGTAAAAGCGCCACAATTCGCTCACATGGCAGTCAAGTAGCTGCTTCGTGTCGCACATATAATTCCCCGATGTGCTCCTTCTTTATCGTAGGTGCTTCCTTCAAGGCATCTGGATTCTACCAGAAGAATTTGTTAGCTAGTGCTCATTGAAATGTGGAGAGAATAGCAACAACTCCTGCACTGGCATGAACACCAGATATCTTTAGTGGTAGTATTCGCCGACTGTCGAAGCTTTCATGAGGAAATGGTTACGGCCAGCAAGAGCATTCGTAACCATTGTATGAATGCGGCAGGCACGGCAAGCAGCACAGGCGCGGCAATGGTTAAGGCCAGCAACGACATTGCTAGCTAGTGAATGAATGCAGCAACCACGGCAAGCAGCACAAGTGCGGCAATGGATGAGGCCAGCAAGGCATTGCTAGCCAACGTATGAACCACGGCAAGCAGCACAGGCGCAGCAATGGTTGAGGCCAGCAACGACTTTGCTAGCTAGTGGATGAATGCGGCAACCACGGCAAGCAGCACAGGCGCGTGTCAAGGCGCCGGGAACTTGTTTGTTCTTTTGTTCAAAAATTAGACAAGAGTGCAATGAGGACCGTGAGTTAGGAAAGAACTGGACATTCAAATAGGCGGGAAGGGGGTGGGGGGGGGAGCGTCAACTCTAAAGTCAGGGCGAGGCAGCGCCGATGGTTTCTCCACGTGTGCAAGTAGGCTGGAGATGGGGTGTGGGGTGGGGGAGGGATTAATGCGTGTTTTGCACCGCTTGAGCAGCAGCTCGCAAGGGTGGGCGAAGCAGGTCTCCGGTGAAACTGGCGATTGTATCCTTGAACAGCTGGGAAGAGAACCTAGCAGGGTTCGGGGGTTTTTTAGAAGACTTGCATTGCCGGAGGGAGGGGGGGGGGTTGTGTGTCGTTGCTGCTAGATTCCTCAGCATGTGACTGATCTCGCTACAGATTGATGGCGCCTTGGATGTCTGAGCAATTCGCAAACATTTTCAACGGTGGCGTGGCGTGCGCAATTTCAGATGTTGACCCGCTCCCCCCCCCCCTCCTCCGACCTCTCATGCTTGGGCTTGGTGGTTCGATAGTGCCATTGAATCTGGTTCAATTTGCCATATCAACCACAAACCTGCAAGGGGGGAGGAAGGTTCATGTAGTTGTTGAAACGGCAAAAATTGCCAAAATTCAAGATTTCTCCAAACTGGCAATAAAATCTCCACTATCTTCCAGAAATGCGACCTCCCTCCCCGAAATTACCGAATACGTCCCTTAAAGGCATCCCGTAGGCAGAATATGCAAACCTATGAAATAACCTAAG
>KZ346371.1:36445-47194 GCA_002352805.1 Teladorsagia circumcincta | reverse complement strand
GTTTTGATTAGATTGCTCCATTGATACCAAATTTGATAAGGCATTTTGATAAGACATGTAGATAAGATATTATGAGTGGCCCCCCTTAGCGGAGTTTCACCCAAAAAATCTTATCTGATTTAAATCTTGGGGGTGGGAGAGTTTCACAGCTTCGTACAGACACTCACGTAAACGCAGCCTGCCGACACTCTGCACATATCTCATTTTCGGAGATGTTTCCGCAGTATGGGATGTATCTCATCAAAAAAAAGGGGGGGGGACAACAAAAAAAAGTCGTTACCCTCTACATCAACCAACTGTAGCGGTCGGAAGCGGTTCGCACTCAAAATGGGATGATAATAATTGCCTTGTTCAAACCAAATGCAGCTAACGAGTGTTGGAGAGCACATTCCAGTCTGTCAGAGAGCCTCGAAACAGCCTTATGATTCGACGGCATCAGAAATTTTTCCCACAAATGTGGTACAACTAGGTCCTCGACGGATCGTGGACTATTACGACATTATCTGAAACGCTGATCGGAAGGGATTTTGTTCAGTCAGAACTTCAAATAGTTTTTGTGGTCCCGAAACGATCGCAAATGCCTCCGCAGTCGCGATATCCACGGTTGGCAAGAGGGTGTGCGACCGGTGGCCGCCACGCTCACTTCGACCTACTGGGACTGTTGCTTCAGTCGACTGAACAAATCAAGTAGCAGCTTTAGACTGGAGAGGTTGCGGTGACCTTCATCGAGCTCGACGGTAATGGTACATGACTTCATATTCTAGAGATTGTGAGCGTATTCAACGGGGGCCGGTTTCTGCTCATAAGGGAAGATATATAAGGAATATTTTGCCATGAGTAATTTATATATTTCATCAAGTCTGATTCTGTGCGGCGATTTGATGATGTGCACAATGAGCGAAATTCTCCTTTTTTGGCCCTCACCCTTGTATATTTGATTCGAGAGCGCTGCACAATACATGATTCCTTCTTCTTGTTTGCCGAAGTCAGGGCGAATAACTAATATACACGAACGAAGGAAAGTAGAAATAAGTGGTCTAAAATACCAACGAAGCATTTTCAAGACTTGCAAAGCTTTTGATTGCTTGGCATTTACCGGAAGTGTTGAGGCAAGCCAGACCATTTCGTCTCTTCATTAGAGCATTACTAATAGTGGAACTGGTAAAATAGCCCGATAGAGATTTGCATTTCATCGAGCACTTGAACTTTGATATTGTCGAGCCATCACGCAAGCCTGAGAAGGAGCAATAACAGCCAAGCATGAGCCCTTGGTTTTCTTCAAGCACAACTCCATCTCAAGAACGTCACATTCACCTTCCTTCTCCTTACTCCAGAACCTCCTACTCCTTCTTTACCTCCACTTCCCCGAAATTCTTGTGAGTTCACAGTTTTTTTTTGGTTGTACGGCCGCATTTCTAACGCTCACCTCTTCGATACAACCCTTATATCAGGTCAATAGATTTGATACGATCACAAATTTAGGGTTTCTTCGAATCATGTTGGACAATCTTGTTAACGTGAATTTGATCTCTACACACTTTGCACATGACGACACATTACCGGCGATTCTCTGCATCTCTGCTCAAATGTGAGGAATAGAGGCCATCAGCTATAAAGACCTTGACGATGGCGCTATAAAAAAAAACAATCTCCAGAAGTCAGCATCTCGTAGTGAATGTAGTAAAATGCGATGCTAATTGCTGTCTTTGATGGATGACTCTAAGAAGGGTGGTGTCATTAGCGTGTGGTAGCGCTGGCAGTAACATTGCTACAATTCGTGTTAAATTGATAGCGTCGAGTGGTTTTGCAAGGCATTCCGGCCCATTGCTTTGCATCAATATGATAGTCAGTTCGTCATCCCCTGGGGTCATCATCGACACTGATGTGCGCGTTTTCTCCGAGTCATGCCGGAGAATGTTGCGCAGGAGATGGATTGGCGGGCGCTATGTTGATCCTGATGGCCGTTGTCATCATCACTGCCTACTGAAATTCATGAAGTTCAGCGCTCCATATTTGAATATTACTTTGACCAACTTCACCTCCAACTCTTCGCAGAGCTAGGGTTATCGCCCGTTTGGACGGCCTTGAAGCGATTTCGTGTGCAAATTTTGTCTGTGCTCTTCTAGCGCATTCATAATGGGATGACTTAAGATCCGTGCACAAAAAAAGAGACGGAGCAGCATTGGTCGCATTCAAATCCCCGTTCCAGTGTCCACATTTACTTGAAGAGTGTGGCGTGACGACAGGGCTTCGAATCGAATGAGTGCTGCGTGAGCTGCAGATATTATGCGTGTTGGCCGCCGTTGTGGCCAGTTCTTTAATTGTAGCATTGTCCTCGAATCTATAGCGCCCAACAAGCGGCTACTACTAAATGGACTTTCGACTAGAGCACTGATCCGTTTTGTAGTTGTTTGCTAGGCGACCTATACTTCTCAAAGCAACGCCTGACGTTTTAATTGGATATTTTGAATAGGTCAACAGGTAAAGCCAACTTCTTCTACCCAATCCGTTGAACTAGGCTTTCACATAATGGAGAGCTAGCTTTGCCAAGCGAGATTCGTACCAAATCGCCAAAATATTGTGGTCTACGTGTGCCTGTTTACTCAAGGCATGGGCGGTCCGAGGTTGGCGGGAAATTTAGGACTTTCAGCGACTTCAAAGATAATCGGAGCAGCGATGCGAACCTCCTGTGGTTGCCTCGCCAAGACAAACCCGGTCTTCTCCTCAGCCCGATTTTTTTCCGAAAGTGCCATTTCTCTAGCTATTTATAAGCCAACGAATTTTTCGTGTAGCAATGCTGCGTGTTCTTTTTCATAAAAGTTTTCGTTCTCACGTTAAGACTTTGTTTATTCAATATGAATACTCCCCTTCAAGTAACTACTTTCTGGACATTACCCAGTTCATATCAAATTGGTTGCCACTCATCGTAGAAAGGGATCAGTCCCATCTCAGCTGATGTCTAATTAGTTTGACCTACTGACGTCGACGTGAAGCACACCCTTTCCGCTAGTGATTAATTTTTCGGACTCATATGGAGTGGGAGAATCTTGATAGTCCCCTGATAACTGCTTCCTCTCTTCCTTATTTCTGAGCCTATCAGATTCCTAAGAACAAGGTTCCGAACCAACGGTTTGAGCAATCATTCCTTTTACAAAACGAGGCATTTTCTGTAGCCCAAGAGTTGGTGGAAATAAGGTGGATCGTATGAATTGGAATGCACGTACCACTTTGTCACCCTAACAGGTACGTTGACATAATTCTTGTTTTTGTTCTGTTGTTATAAGACTTCGCTCGATTTTCTGTTCTGAAAATATAAGTGTTATTTTCTTATGTTGTGCTTATACCTTCCTTCTTTTCGAAGTAAGCAAACCAGCCCGTTTGGCGTTTCTGCTGGGGCCGTATGCTGAATGTTGGGGAAGGGATGGGGTCTCCCACGGCCGGCGAACTACAATACTTCAACTAGATCCTTTGAACCGCCTCCATTTGATGCATACCTCAGGACTAAGTCTTGGATAGAGGACCTGCGAGAGAAGGCAGTTCCGTCCTCTCTCCAAGGCTCAGTACTGAGATAAGCTAACCAGCCCTTTTGGCGGAGCTGCTGACGTAGCCGCATCCCTTCCCTCCCACTCTTCTGTCGTACCGACCAAGTTGAAGTAGCCCGTACCGACCAAGTTGAAGTAGCACGTTGACTTCGGAGACCCATCCCCTCCCCCAACGTTCTGCATACGGCCCCAGCAGAAACGCCAAAGTGCCTGGTTTGCTTACCACCTTCTTATCCAATGGCATAGGTAGTGGTGTGGCAAGTGATGCCACTACTGTGCGCATGGTGTGGTTTACATCCACACCTCAATTGGCCTACCGAGAATGTTCGTTTATCATGGTAAACGAGGTGGGAACGGAAAAATGAACATTTCTTCGTTGAGCGGCGTCCGAAAAGGAGTAAAAAATGTCTTCAGTGAATGAGAAAACGTACTTGAAGGCATGCCCCGGGCTAAAACTGGTGTAGTAGAGCTCTTCTTAGTGATGGCTGAGCAGCGGAATGAGCTGAAAGTGGAAAAGAAAATAATAGAAATCTCAGAATTCTGAAAATAAGAGCCTTACTCTCGAGGTCGAAGGAGATATGAAGTGGAGACAGTGTGAACAGGTAAGACAAAACAGCACGCTGATCTCCACATCAACGCGGTGGGTGGGAGCGTTGCGATGGTTGCAGGTCCGTAACGATTATCGCTCTAACTACGCATTTTGTGCAACGAAGCTGGCGCGACCCCTATAGGTATGGACCCAACACCTTCACTCTCGATGTGGTTCGTACTAGTGAGGCTTTAAGTACCTTTAAGACCGGAGTTTGCCTTTAAGGACACCAAAGTTTGTATTTCTCATATTTCCATTTTGTATAAATTTCTGTTCATATAAATATCCATTCCATATCTGAACGTAAACCTTTGTTATACAAGCGCTCAGTGTTGCGAATGCTACATTAGCTGATCTTGTAAAAGTTGCACTTCCCGCATAAAGTCTTCTTCATTTCTGGAGTTTCCAGAAATGTGAGTAATCTTTCCACTCATGAGAGATAACCAGCATCCCGGTGTTTCATACACGTGCCCTTACAACGAGCAAAACGCTCCATGAAAAGTACTCAATGTCCTAAGCCACGTTCTCGCTAAGTACATAATTATTATCAGCCACCGTGGATAATATTCAACTTTAATCTCTTTCCTTGTGGACATTCTTGAAATTCCTTTTTTTCTAAAGGTTCGCAAATGCTCACCATAATAATGAGACCTTTTCATGAATAGCTCTATTCAGACATTCTTCAAGTACAACAATGTTTTCATTACACAAATGCAAAATTCGCTATATTGCATCGTAGTGCCCATTGAGCGGGAGCGGATTTATCCACTCGTGCTTTGTAGTGTTTTTCGAACAGAGCTAATGAATGTTTAACAAGTGGTTAAGTGAAATTGAAAATGCGGAAAGAGCTGTTGCTGGAAGACACAGAACGAAGCTGCCGATCTAGTGCCGTATTGTTTTTGTTGATTATCTCACTGAATTGGTAAACTTTTCAATGCCCCAAGAATTTTTATCATTCGATGACCTTTTGGTATTGAAAGGCCCAGTTGAGAAACCTGGACCGGTACCCCTATTATCCCTTTTCAACAAACAGATCTCTTCGATGAGCACATGTAGTAATGCTAGGGCCCCTCCCCTTTTCAGTTTCCGCTATTTCACGAACTCGCTAGGCATTATCGTTTTTGTCGTTTTTGTTGTTTTTTGTCGATTTGACTGAATTGTTTGATTTCTGTAGCAGTACTGCTTATCTTGAGGAGCGTTGGAAGCCAAATTAACAACCCTGAACATTAGTGTAATTGTTACTGTTTCGTATCACACAGTCACAAAGCCATTTTTGACAAGTAAAGACAAAACATGAGATAGATCCTAGAAGAGGAACCAACGCCTTCAAGAACATCTATAACCACATTAATGAAGAATTAGATTAGGTCTTCCGTGCTCGTTCTGGTGCGAAGCAAGCTGGCCGAAATGACTTCGATAAGAGTCAGGCTGATCCGATTGATTGCATTTCTCGATGGTCTATCGGAAGCCGGCAAAATTTGGTCCCATCTATGACCTCGCAAATTCTTCTCTCACTGTTACATCAATCTAAGTTTAAAAACTCAGGCTCCGGTTGTTCTCCGTTTTTGAACGGTTCTTTATTCTCCTAGGTTTTAAGAGATGCCGAGTTTTTCCTTTTCAGTAATGCAGTCATCGTAGCTCTGCATAGCATAAGCGCAATAAATGTTAAGTCCATTAAAAGTAGTTAGTCGAATCTCTTGGGATTGGGTCACGTATCCGACTTCCATTAAAAAACGCCTTCAGTGTTTTTATCCTTTCAGACAAATCTGATACCGGATAATCGACCCCAGAGGGATTGAAGCCTGCGTTGGGCACGGGTCAAGGGATCGATTGTGCGACCAAGGGGGAAATTCTGCGATGCTATCCATTAGAAGCCGACGTGGACGCACCATTTATAAGAATCTTCTTCTAGAGAAAACACACCATTCTCTCTGCTGAAGGGGCATTTAAAAGGCCGCGCTCCATGTTGGCAATGTAGTGGATGTAGCCTCTTTATAGAATAAAACACTTCAGAATTCGTTTCAAATTTCTGTGCCTTTGTTTTAGCCGAAACCTTGGCTGTGGCCAAAGCGCTCATTCTAGGGTCCTAGAGAACTGTAGCAGGGCATATCAAGGGCAGAAAGCAGTTGGAGCGATGCCAAGAACACATGAGTGCAGAGACCACCACGGAACAGGGTGGCTATCTTGTCCATATTTTATTCTGACAGAGAATTCTGTAATCACTGAATAGGTCCCAATTTGTCGAAGGAACTTTTTTAACCCATCTGTGTACCATATATGTTTTGTGATAAAGCAGCTGGGTTTCTTCAAAAAAAAAAAACTTTCTAAGAGCACCAGTTTAGAATTGGGTAATATGTATTTGTTAACAATGATAATCCCTGTGACCAGATCAAGGTTGGGAAAATCTTAGTAAACAGGTACAAACTGATGTGCTCTGTCGCGCCCGCCAAAGTTGGGAGGATCTCAAATCTTACCTACAGAATCGTAATAGGTCGTAATATAACATTTACATTATTTTATATTTTTCATTTAAGATCGCTTACAGCTAGTCTACTCAGAGTTATAAACGGATACTGTTCACGTTTGTGTTATGCCACGTTTTTTGCAATTACATGTACGCTTTTCTGAGGAGGCATAGTGAAGAATAGCTCAGCTCTCTCCATTGACCTAAACTCGGCTTTCACCATCTACAGTATCATGATTGGCTGTCCCCACACGCTCACCAACGGACAAACGAAAGAATTTCATGAGCCCTGCCCTGCGAGAAACAAAATTGCTGTACGGTGTTCTCAGAAGAGATGAAAATACTGCTGTGATGAAACCAAATCGAATGTGAGCCGTTTTAAATCCGTGGGAAATAGTGTTGGAAGAGGAATAACTTGATAAGGTGTCCCGATCCATATCCCATGGCGGCCCTGTGGGAGCCGCTACTCTATAGTGACTGCTGCTTATGGCAACATTTTCATCTTCAAATTTAGGAGATTTCTCGTTCACTAAAAATGAAATTGTTAGCTTTGGTGGTGCGGTATTTAACGCATGCGATCGCTGATAGATATTTTGTAAGTACTACTTTCTTTTAGTTTTACTCATCAATTCCTGTTTTCTGAAACTTAGAGTCGCCTGGAAAATTCCAACGGAAAAATTTAAGTAGCTGTTACCATCAAGCATTCCTTGGCGTATTTCTGCTTCCATCAATCTTCCCGGCACTATTACCCCTTGACTGCCCACTTTCGAAAATGGGTTGGATTTTTTTTTTCGAAATCGAAAGAACTCGATGGCAAATTGGGCTACTCGTCCGGGACAACCAGAACATTAACTAGCTACAGGTTACCGCGAAAGTGCTTCAACCTCGCTAGCCTTCTGCGTCAATCTAATGTAGAGCTCCTTTGGCTTGGATGCCAGACACTTTTGCGTCATGGTTGAACTAGCCCATGGAAGCGAACAGACAAACGTTTCGCTTTGACCTACCCCTTGTTCACACAGAATTAAGCTGGATTTTTCTCTAACAACGTTCGAGAAAAATCCTGCCTAATTTTGTGGGAGCTAAGGGTAAATAGTGCCACTGTCTTTCCTACAGCGCTGTTTTTCTTTGTGTTCCTTGGCTCTATTTCAGTGGTTCCATCCAAACTCCCGATCGCCCTACCGCTTTCAAGAGCACTAATTTTGTCGGGAAAGATTCGTTCCGAGAATTCCGGGAAAGCCATTATTCTCAAACGCTGATTTATTTGGCAATACTTCAATATTTCTGCCTGGCACTTTGGTGAAGAATAGATATGGCACGTACTACCATTATTTATGTATACCCTTGTAGGCAAGCCTTTGAGCGCTTATGACAGTTTGCATACGCTATTTTCCCAGCCGGGGTCGTTAAAGTGTCGGTGTGGCACGTTTTTTTTTCGCTTTTCCAAATCGCTTCCGCAGGCTCTGCATTCAACGATGACTTTTGATTAATAAGTCTCCCTTTCGAGGGCCGTGTGAGTAAGGTTGAATTAAGCCCATAGAATGCCCTAACGAAAAGTCTCATTCGAAATGCTGATTCACCAGCTCATCAAGGATTTGGCTTCTCTTTTTGGTTAAGTAAAGAGAGCAGGACAGCGTGTGCAAGAGCAACGGTGGCTTACAGAAACGGTGCTCAAACTCTTCGAAGTTCCTCTGTCGAAACGGTTAGTTGTATATCATGGGATCAGCTTCATGGAGTATAAAAGTAGAACATTTTGTTTATGAATAGCTCACGGAATGCCAAGTATGAGTTGGAACGATGACTTTTGTTTCTTTCAATGTGCATATATTAAACGATACAAGTGCTGTACGGTGCATAGAAAATGTGAGGTTCTCTTTTCTGAAAAGAGCTTTCCGCTCTCTTTCTGGCAAATCCGGGAACGCTCAGGAAAGGATGGTCCTCAGCTTTATGCTCCACCCACGCGCCCTTCTAACTGCAAGAGCCGTTCTAAAAAGCGCTTTACGTCCTGAACGAATTTCCTGGTTAGAGAATGTTTTTATGGTGACTAGACATTTTTCCTAACAGTTTCGGATAGCTCAGCTTGAATACGGTATAATCCATATTTCGAATGGAACTGTGAAGTCACCATGGAAATGCTTTTACGACAGAGAAAAAAGCCGTTTTCGAGATTGAATCTCTCCGTTTCAATTAGCTTTGTGATTTACATTAACCATGGTGACTTCTCCGTAATATTATATTCCGGAGGAGAATTTCTGCTATTAGACGGGACCACCCAAATCGTTTTGAAAACGATTCAATCCGGCATACACAGTGAAACCTCGAATGGTTTGCAGGGTACATTTCCACGGGAGCATGTGTTAACAGTTCTGTCTACTATCTATCTACTGAATAATGGTTTCCAACCAAACTCAAAAGAAGACTATGAGAATCTTAGATATTACTAGCTATGCTCTCTCGCGGTCTCCATGCCCTTAATTCTGCAAACGCAGGATTGTCGTGAGAATTGTGATTAAAATTTTCCAAGCAAGAACAGGTACTGGTACCCCAAGCGCAAGTCTCATGGCACTTAGCAAGGAGTGAATCACTGCCAACTCTATGTAGCTAACTCATTCTCACAGGAAAGGCCATTTTCGAGGAAAAACTGAAATAAATCTCGCATAGGGTGCAAATGAAACACCTGCCTACCTTTACTAGCGTTCCATGCAGCTGTACGTATTTGGGCAACCTCGCATAGTTTCATGAACTACAAAATGCAAAAAATTCACAATATGTTGATGTTGCAGAGTTTCCATGCACAACATAGGGAGCTATAACGCGCTCTAGCGTTATCTTGAACCTTGTTACATGGAAGTAAATTTCCATGGGAACCGTTCCATTTAGAATGTGATTTGCTCTAGCCATCTGGAACACCCTAATTAATAACTCGTTTAATACTAGAAGCGGAAACGTGGCCTGTCACACTTCAAAACAGTTGATGGGAGAGATTTTGAAGGGATCCAGTATGGTGGTGGTACAAGAGAACTATGATATTAGGCGAAAACAAAGCATGTCTGATGTGGAAATCCAGTGAACTCGGTTGTCAACAACCATAAACAGCGTCATGGACCTACCATTTAGCATCGTTTTTGTCTTGCTGAAGTATATATCAAGGGGTAAAGCAGCGCAGTAGTTGCAGGGGTCGTGATACGTTTGTTTGGTGTTACTTGCAATATATTGTGGTGAACAAGCATACTTTCCGAATGCTACTGGCTATTCTAGATGGACACCAATATGAGCGCCATCTTCTGAAGGCGCCTTGTTTGTCACGCACGCTTTCGAGTAATTCAAATCTAGTATAGGTGATCTATGCATTGCCTACTTTGGAAGAAGTGGTTGATGCGATACTGACACCTTATGATACATTAGTTACCGGATATCTTGGTGTCGTTTTTCTGAACTCAGGAAGTTTTGGGGCCGATTACCACGGAAAATCATTTTCTCAGGACGTCTTTTTTGCTGATTAATACTGCGTGTTATGTTGGTTATTATTTCTATTGTTACTTCACAATTTAACTCTCCCCCAATTTTCATATTTTTTTTCTGAAAATTCCTGAGTCCATTGCGCAAATTCGCATGTGTGTACCAAATGTCAAAGTCGGGCTGGGAGCTACAGATCCGCCAATGAAACGAACATTGCTGTTGCTAGAAGGAATATTACCGTGTGGAATGCTCATCGGTTTTCCACAGTTTTCTTAGAAGACGGTGAAGCCGTTGAAGGAGTGTGTGCAATCGTCTTCGGAAAGATGGCCCTAGTTAAGCCAGCCGAGAAATGGCTGCACCAGACTTGTGCTGAAACGGTAGGACACTCTAACTGTGATGGATCGATGATGCACAAACATTTCCACGAACTTGATTCTGCAAGATATTCTTACAAATGTGCTCACCTGCTACTCACTCGTGCTCATATAGGGTGCGTTTTTGACCCCATGTTGCAAAAAGTCTCCATAAAAAATTGTCCAGATAGGCTGATAAGTTCTACCTTTTCCATCTACAACACAGACCCTACTCTAATGAAGATATTCTTCCCTTGTCTATGCCTAACTTTTTAGCAAGTGAGAGGGATGATATGTCAGATGATGTCAAAATCGACCTGCCTCTCTTTTTTTGACACGAGAAAT
>KZ346370.1:57856-74013 GCA_002352805.1 Teladorsagia circumcincta | reverse complement strand
AAGTGGAAGTGTGAAATTCTCGATGGGAATTGAATTCCCATTCAAGAAGAACAAGAACTTTTCTGTTATTTGCAGTACGAGCGAGAGTTGTGGTTGAAGAATTGGTCCATAATGAGTAAACTTCATGAAAATATTTCAAAAACCTTTTTTTATTGCGTTTCGTGCTTTTTGTGGTGGATTTTCCAATAGCACTGATCACTGTTTTTAATTTTCCGAAGCAAGGCATCTATATTTAACCAGTCTAGACGTTTATTTCTTGTTCGCGCTTGATATTGTCGATGATTGCTCGGAGAAAAAAATCAAAAGTTTCCAAAGGAATTCTTTTAATTTTTTTGGCTTCTTTCTCAAAGTTATTTAGGCTTTTGTGAACTTTTGGAATTCTTTTGGAATAAAAGTTTTTGGTGCCTCTCTGTGTTATACAAATTTAGGTCCTGATGAGGCTCCGGGACAGCACAATATTAGGAGAAAAAACGCGTGAAATTTTTTTGTAACTGGAAATGATTGTACTAGTTGTTCGTTTTAGGTAGTTATTTTACTTTATATATGTCAATATATGGTTGCTTTGATGTGGACTTGGCGTATAAATCCCGACAACTCTGCGATACCATATCTCACTGCTCTTGGAGACGTACTTGGCACTTTGTTACTGTTCCTACTGTTTTTATTTCTTGACGGCATTGATTCGAAGGAGATATTAGTAACCTGAAAGCCACGGAAAGAGTAGCTATTCGGGAAGTAAACAGCATAATGAAAGGTAATCCGAATCGCTCTTTCTTAGTGAATTGCATTTAACCTTGTAATGTGTTGATAGCTTATGCAGAGATTTATGCCTCAAGTTGTCCTCCTTTTCTTGAAGCATTGCTCGGATGTTTTTTTCTTTTTCCTAGTAACTAATGCTTTCATGAAATCCTAACCTAGTCTTGAAATCTATCTGCCTGTATATAATTTCATGCATAATATCGATGTTGTGATGCTCCTTATTTGTAGGTGACGGTTTAACGGGATAATAAAGGTGATTAACGTTTTTTGTTATATATTTTCTTTTGTGTTTCTATGTAAACACAGGGATTACTTCCCAACTTTTTTGCTGTTATTGAAAATGCAAATGTTGGCTCGCGCACTATGGGTTCATATTCAGTTTATTATTATAGCTTACTGATGTACCTGTTTTCGGTGGTATGGTCAAGCTTGGAGACAGAGTTAGCATCGGTGGCTATGGTGCCGTCGTCAAGTACGTTGGTGAAGTCTCTGGTCACCCAGGAATGTGGGTGGGAGTGGAATGGGACAACCCAGATCGTGGAAAACATAATGGTGTCGTGAATGGTGTTCGTTACTTTGAAACCAGGTAGGTACTCAGTATTCAGTACTCGTTTTCTATTCCTTTTCCAAGCTACAGGCGATGTTCTGGAATAACGCACAAGTGTCATATAATCTAAATTTGTGTGGTCTCGTTCAATATTGTGAAAAATCGTCAGGGTGTATTCAAAGCACATTGACGAAACACCGTAAGTATTTTGGATTGGCAATGGGTAGGAACGAGGGGCATTACTCATAATGATACCTGAAGAGTCCCGTTAAATTGCACTAAGAGCTTCAGTGAGCAGAATTTGGAGTATCTCGTAACTCTAGACTTGAACGGCCTGTGAACTTTACTAGAACATTCAGTTTTCGATTACACCTCAGTAGGATCGAGCACTAATGGTACAATTTCTGACGAAAGAGCGTATCTGTCATGGGAGTGGTGAGTGGTTCTTAGAGTGGCTGAGCTTACAGGGGATTTTCAAACAAAACCAGCCACATGGTGTGCCCCAGAGTAGTGGTAATTGAAACCAGTGAATAACAACCGCAATGCATTCGTCGGGAGAAAAAAAATAAGTCTGTCATTTTGAATGCACAAAAATTGCCGAGTACTCCTTTCAAGATGGCTGTAGTACTCTTCGTAGAGCTAATAATATGAGCACTTTGAAGCTTTTTGCTCATTCCGTTCTGGAGGGATCCGTGACTAATGAAAGAAATTCGGTGTTCTAGCGGATTTCTTTCTGTCTAACCTCTCAAGTAGAAAATTCCAGGATAAGAGTTAATCTCAGTAGTCATTGTAAGACCGAATTCGTGCCCTTTTGCAAACTGAAACATAGATAAATAAAGTGGTACTTCTCTAACCCTTTAAAGAGCGTGCGCTTTAAAAATGAGACCGCGCGTGTTTTTCGTGAGATGCGGCCATTACAAATGTTTTTCTTTCTTTTAACGTTATACATGAACTGTTTCCAGACCATTCAGTGTATGAGTTTGCGGAAGGGGTTCTTAACCAGTTATTGCCTAGACTTGGAAAGTAATCAAATAGGCGAGTGTCCAGGAATTTTCTGTTATGGCCCGCCGGCGGGCCACAAGATCTCACGCGACTGATTTGGTGTGGTCCGCCGGCGCGCCATACTGTCGTCAGAGGGTTAAGAATGAGTTTCCGCCTTTCCGTTCAAACTTTCGTTGTCTGATATGATGCGCTTTGTACGCGATATAGATAAGGTCAGTATTTGCATAACAAACTTTCTATAAGGAAGCAGATGAAAGGCGTATGAAGATGTGTTCCATGGAATGGGTCACGTTTGCTCTGGAATTCACTCAAGGTGCTCGTAGAACTCGACAGTCTCGCAAAACGAATGAATTAGGTTTAGTGTGGAGTGCGTGATACCGTGCAGGGAGAGTGTTTCATGTTCCCGGGAAATGTAGTAGTTTAACAACTATTTTGACTGTTTCGAATACTTGAACTCTCACTCGATTCAAATGACGTGATTTCTTCTCTTTTGCGCTTATTTTCACTCGAATGAACCGTTGAGTAAGTTTTTGAACTTTCGAAGATTTGAGAATCCAATTAAAATTAGTAATTCAACATTCTAAGGACCAGGGGAGGTAATACGACATGATATGATTATTAATTTATGCGATTAAACTTACTCTGTGCTTGCTAACGATGTTACGCATCGATAAGGACTTTGCCACTTTCAACTTACAGCTCTGCGAAAGGAGGATCTCTCGTCAATATTCAGAATGTGAACTCTGGAGTGAACCTGTTAGCTGCGATTCTGAATCGCTATGCGGATGCTGTCGACGAGAACGACTTCGTAGTTAGTACGAAAGCTGTTGAGTTAGTTGGCATGCATTCAACATCAAAGAAGCAGAGGTACTTGAAGCCTTCTTCTTTTCAATGGTCGCTTTTCATACATGATATAATTTTGCATTTTCAGCAATATTTTCGAGTTGAAGCACATTGTGTTGGAAAGCTGTTCTGTTGTGGAACCTCCTCCAGAAACTTGTGCACAGTTCAGAAGATGTGTTTCCTTGAATCTCTTCAATAATCTACTCTCGCGATGGGAGGATATCCGAAAAATTCTTATGTATTTCCCGAAACTTCAAGAACTCGTGCTCAGGTGCTTTAAACATCTATAACATTTATCATGTTTTTTTGAACCATTTTTTTATATCAAGATTTATATTATCTCCTAACATGTGAATGCCCTTATCAGATCAGATCCTCCTCATCCATGCTTTAACTTTTTTTTTAGGAAAAATCGTATGGATTCGGCAGTGTATGGCGAGCAATGGCGCGAGGTTAACTCTCTTCGTGATTTAATCTTGAGTGATTGTGGTTTAACATCGGAATCCGTAAGTCGTTTCTTATGTGAATCTTTCAAGCTGAATCAAAAATCGGCTAGGGAGCTCTTGTTCTTTTGCTAACTTCAGATGTTCAACGTTCTGTGCTATTTGCCGAGTGTTAAGAACCTTTATGCTGTGAGGAACAGCCTAACTCATTTTCGCGTTCCCGATATTGCTGACAGTCTCACTAGCCTCGACATCGCCAATAATCCAATTGCTTGTTTCTCAAATGTTCATGGAAACCTAAATCGGTACATTAAATTCTACTTATTTACCGAAGATTTGTCAATGAATGGGTTTCGAACATTCAACATGCTCACAAATACTCCCAAGGCATCAAAATGTTGCAGTCTCCAGAAGCTGTGTGTCGCAGGCTGTGGCATTGAACGGATCCTGATAGCGGACAATCAGTTTCCCTCATTGACCACTCTAAATATCAAGGATAACGTCATCTCTGAAGTGAGTTTTTTGCAATACTCTCCAGAGCTACGATTTTCGTGAATGCAAATATTGCCCTCGTCTTTTAGTGGCGGTCTATCAATCGGCTGCAAGCACTCCCTATGCTCTCTGTGCTTTATATTGACTGCGAACATCTGAGCTGTGTATCAGGGATCGAAGTACACGAGGTATTTTGATCGAGTTACTTCCCATTCCCCTAACTGTTCGTTTCGTTCATTATCAAATCCCATTCTGAGGCTCGAATACCATTCTTGACCTACTGTCCACACAGTCTGTGTGGCAGTATCAAGCTCAGGAAGTATTCCCTATCTGTCCTTGATTATATGCATTATCAATGAACCGTCCCTTTCACCGCTTCTTGTGGTGACGTGGGCGAAGGCTTCCATTCCCCAGAGATGGAGGTTTATTCATTGATCCCTTCCACTCAACAATTACAGTTGCTTCACAGTGCAACGAGCGCGGGGCTAGATCGTGAATGTTGAGCTACTCTTGTTATGACTGACAAAAAAGTCTGAGAAGTTATTGGGATATAGCGCATTACAGTACGACTTCTAGATGAATTGCAGGTGGTACGGTAAACTGGATGTTGATGAAGATGAAATTTGTTCGCTATAGAGGAAGGCTGGTTTTCCTGAAGGACGAAGATGTGACGCTTCCGCGGGCAAGGTTGCGACCATTGCGGTCTCTTCTCAAGGCTTAACTCGTTGTGGCTATCGTCTTCCTGGAGAGCTCCGTCTAGTGGCGGACTAAGCTTATGATCGGTCGGTGGAGAGGAGTTCCTGTCTGCGGCAATAGACTTTAGAAAGGCGTACTCGGTTTTTATCTTCACCACCGCACATTCACTGCACCTGTTTTCATTTTAAACGGCAGCCAATTTATTGTTTTTGCAAGTACGTTCTGATCTCCATTCTCAAAGAAAGTTTGCGAGTTCGTGTTCAACAAGATTGAACGAAAGGTGGAAATATATCTGACCAGTTGGCATAGCACTGCGATGTAGCCTGGGTCATCACGAAGATCAAACGGTCGTTCGACTATGTAAAGCAAGGCAGCCGAAAGTCCTAATATGAACTCCTCTCTTCCCAATGTGGGCCCCTCCTTCCGATGGCATTTGATGTCCTCTTCCTACACGCCTATTGCCGCTATACCAATTTCGCCTCTAGAAAGAAGGAGAACTGTGATTGTTCCTTCCACCAACTTCGTAAGGGAAGAAGGTTAACATTTATTGCGCAGGTTTTCCCCAAGAGCGTTTCTTGCCTTCAAGGGCAGTTTTTGCATAATGTCACTACTCGGATATCATAGTATACAGGGTGGGCCAAAATTATGGTAACCGACACTTTACGTCACCAAAACCGGATATTAGCCTAACAAAACCAATGAACCCCATGAAAATGTTAGTCGCTCCTTTAACAAAACAAAATTGGCTTTGAATTGAAATCTTTCACCTACTGCGCAAGCACGGGCCTTCGGACGAAGATGAAGGCGTGCACGGTGGCACGCAGACATGACGCGTCAAAATAATTCCAAGTTTTTTATTGTGCGTCTTCAGGGAATCGGATTCTTTTGAGGTTTCAGTCTGCACTAACCTCCGGGTTTACTGTTAGGAAAATCTAGCGGAATTTCGCGGGAGACTTCCTGAGTTACAGATGGTAGAAGACTATGAAGCCGAAAAATCACTCTTTGCAGGATATTTGCCGTAGAACTAGGTGCCCTGTCCTACATAAACGTTCAAAGTAACACACTTAAGGTGCTCCTCGTCCCTGGCAAACATTGGGTTTTAAGATTGTTCAAGTGGTCTTTTGTATCAATTTTTTCAATTTGGCGGTAAGAAAGTGGCAAGGAAGGGAGCCAGTTCCTGCACTTTATATTTGTCTTGGTGATAACTGCAACCTTCGAGTCCATTTCTTTCCCATCTTAGATGATTCCTAACACTGAAGCACTCAAGCGATACCCCTGAAGCTTCTCTGTTACGTTGAATGGTCGCTAGATGCAGCGTGCCAGAGGACCCTGTGAGTTCAATTTGAGGATCGGCTTACTATGATGTGGCTGTTTCACTAATTTTTAGAACTGTGCGACAATTGGTGTCAATAGGGAGAATACAATGCCTTCTATCATATTATGCATAGAAAATTAGGATCAGAAAATTAGAGAGGGTAGGAATGAAATAGGTTTGACCACACGCACTCGCGGCTACCGTAATTTTGGCCCACCTTGTAGATTAACCTTCTTGGCTCTGAAAAGGGTGAATTTCATCTATTTTATAGGTTATAATAGCAAAGTTAAGCGGTTTGGTGGATTTGAACCGTTTCGACGTCAGCGCTGTTGAAAGGCAATCAGCAGAAGTCCGGTTCCTGGACAAGTATTTTTCCACAGATGACAGCGTCAGAGCAGATCACGTGGATGATATAGAAAGGCTGAAAAAGGTGATTCAACAAAATTTATTTTTGATGTCTCTGCAGCGAGGTTGGTTCCAGGTTCATGGTATAGCCGATGTAGCCTCAAAGAGCTGTGGATTAAATGTAGTATCGCTCTCAATTTGCTACAATGGCAATATTGTCAAGAAGCGAGTGCCTCTGGCAATAACAGTGCAGAAGTTAACAGAAATGGTCAGCACTTTTCAAATTACTTTTTTTAAAATTTTTTTATAATCAATGAGAACAGGTCTTTCAGGTCGGGCGAGTATTTTCAGTAGGCTTATTGAATGTAAGCCTGGAGCTTGACAAAGGTACTCATAAAGTTAAACTGGAAAATCCTATGCGCACGCTCGACTTCTATTCACCTGAACCAGATGACATTCTTAACTTGGTGGCTGTCTGAATCTTTTGTTACATTTTCTCTTAGACTTTCTTCCTGAAATCTAGGTCATTACCTTTTGATATATAGGAACAGAGAGTGGCGAATTTCACAGATTTTGGAAAAAAATTCTTCCTGTAATAAAATCACCGGGGCCTTCATTGTGAAGAACCGAAGCAGTTACGGGAAAATTCCCTGCGATATTATCTGTGATCAGCATTTTTCATATTATCGTGGTCCTCATATAAGAGGTTAGTTAATTCTTGTATTGTTTTAATTCTACATTTATGCTGTAATACTTGCACTTGAGTTTTCTCTGCAGAGACACGTTTTCTTCAGAAGTGAGTTTGTATTGTTCACGGGTTCAAATTGATCTACTTCATTCATGGAGCGTTAGCAATGTAATTGTACTGTTTTGTTATTATATAAGACATCTTACTTCCTATAAAACTCAAGAATGCTTCTTACTGGTTTTGCGTTTGCTACTTAACTTAAGGTGGGTGGTACTATTTCAATTTTGAAATCTGGGTCTTTTCAAACACTCAGTTTGAGCCCTGTATACACATTCAAATACTACCACGAATTTATATAAAGCTGAATAAGTGGGGCATACGCAAAGGAATTCCTCAGCGATCGCTTCATCCTTCGAATTGATAGCCTATTACACCAAGCACTTCCTGCGATGTTTACTATTTTTCTACGTTCTTCAATGGGCTAAAAATTACGAAGTGGCTACGGACGTAATGAGAATACGTGAAACTTGCGATGGCGGTTCGTACAGTAGCTGGAACATCTCAGCTACTCTCCTGACATTTGGCTGTCACTTTGTGATAGTTCGGTGGATAGGCTGAAAACGTGCACTTCTGCCTCTCCTTCGGTGCCTCATGTGTGCTTTGACATATGCATGCCTTCAATGTTGTTGTCGAACATGTAAATGTTGGACGGCACTACTTGCAGTGCGCCTTTTTACTCTGATACATTTTAACTTCTGAAAGCATTGCCTTGCTGTTAATATATGTGCCAGATATGCTTGACTTTCTCTATCATTTTTTGTGATGTGTGTGAAATAGCACTGCACTTATGTTCGGTTAGTCAATATTGATGCACTATTATTGTCATGAATTAGTTATTCAGAGATTCCCAATAAACCTTGTCTGAAACGTTGCTGTACTTGTTTGGATGGTATTTACCAGAACAACTATTCATGGTTGCTCAACAGCCACACCCGGACTTTGTAATAATAAAATCGTTTCCGTTCAGGAATTACGCTTACACATGAGGTAGCTGGAGTTTCAAGAAGTAGTTGCAGCTTGCTCCAGTCGTTAAATACATATTAAATCAAAGCGCAATGTGCGACAATGATTTGGATAATCCGACATCAAAACAAATAGTACCGACATATAATTCGATGTGGTTGGTATTCCCAAATTTTGCATGGTGGTAGTTTCAGGACTAGTTATTTCAGAAAGAGGTTTCCAGGTATACGCCTCAGAGCAAAGAATCAAACCGTGTGCTCCGGTATTATTATGATGCATCGTCTCCTACAACGAGACATAAGCTCTATTGTATGCAATTACGTGAGCGGTATTTCATTTACGATTTTTCACATACTTTGGAAGGTAAAATCATTCTCATGGGAAAAGGAATAACATACCTTTCTCCAATTCAACTGACCACAACACTGGGTAATTGCTAGATATTGTTTCCTTCTTTTATGAGTGTATTCACACTTGCTTTTCCAGAGATCAGGCCGATCTACAGGTATGTGGAGTGCGATTGTATACATACGTTGCCTAGAGTGCGGGGCTTCTGGCTCGTCCGGGCTGTGTACGGCAACCTGCGCAGCGATTTGGACGCTTTACGGATTCCTTGGGGCCGTATCCTGTCCATCCCCCAAGCGGGGAAGTGGGGGGGGGAAGTTGCTTGCCGCGAATGGCTAGAGCTCATACGATTGAACAACATCGCCTAGCTCGGCTCCAAATTTCAGGAGGAGCGAGAGCTCTCGGACCGAGCCTTGGGACGGACGGGAGTCTCCAGACTGGGTGAGCCAATTACTGTGTGGCAAAAGTTCTAATTCGTGAGATCACAGCAGTCATGAGCCGCTGTCTAGACGAGAGCGCAGACAGGAGCACCAAATCGAGGCGGTTTGAAGGGCCGAGTTTATAGCATCACTCTCGTATCGAATTCGAGGAGTTAAGCGGTCGGTAACGAAGTGTAGGTAGGGAGTTGATTGGTGATGAAGAAAAAGAAGGGGAATAAAAATGCCGGCGAAGCCTCAAAGTAGGGGCTCCCTTTCCTCGGCTAAGAAATGAAGTGAAGAGTAAAGTGGACGAGCTGTCGAACTTGCCCGCAGCAAATGCTCCCCAATTGCAATTGCTGGCAAGCACATTCCTGAATAACATTACTTCACTCGCCAGTAAAGTCATGTTCAGAGGTTTAAAGGCGGAATTTACGATGAAAAAGCAACCCAATCCAAATCAAGGTAGGGCTGGTAAGTAGTACCAGAAAGAAAGCGAAACCACGGAAAACGGCCCAGAGCTCGAGATATGGGACCCCTTTCTTTCGCCTTGATCTTGGCATTGATGCCTTTCTAGTCGCTGTGCCCTCTTCAATATAACGCTCTCTCTGCTATCTAACCACTCGCCACGTATAGACCTGTGGGGAGTAACTAGATAGACTGTGGGCGGAGACAGTCGGACCCGCCAAGATTGCGCCATGCTAGCTCTCCTAAGTCAAATCTTCCACTGCCGATTGCGTGTCTGTCCCCACCCTCAAGAGGTTCGGCGGTCTCCCCGCTAGGCAATTTCTCCCTTCTTCGACCTTCGTTCTTTCCGTGAAGTCCTCCTTTAATACATTCAGTAAAACCACACTGCTCTATTATTGGTGCAGCCGCAAGGCACCACATGAGTGCTTTGAAGGATCGAGTTCAAATAATCTCTGTGGTGCCAAAACGACCGCAAGTGCCTCCGCAGCCAGTCATGCGCTCTCCACGACGCCAATGGGGTGGCGCGTACATAGTCTGTACGCCTCTCCGACAGTGATCGTCTCTGTTCTAGCGACGTTTGAAAGTTGGTTTTTTGGTCAGCATCCCTTCATAAGTGCTTGTCTAGGGCTAGCACATCGTCCCACATCATTAGCATCGAATTTTTGGTACCCTGCTGAGACTATTGCTTCGAGTGGCCCGCACCCGCATCGCGGCGGGTGCAGGCCACTTAAACTCGGTCCTTGCCCACACGACCCTGCCCATACGGCCCTGGGCAGGCCAAATATCCGTCACCTCGTTGCCTGACCAACCACCTCGACTCCCAGTGTGTTTGAATTCCCTTCACGAAACTCGGCATAAGCATAACTTCAACGAATTCCTTTGGAGGCAGCATGAAGTTAGAATGGGTTGGACACGGGTCAATCGTCCGCTCGCACAATTCGAATGAGGAGGAAGCATTAGTGATTTCGGTAGAGGATTCGCGTTCAGGGATTGGGAAAGGTCATCATAGTAAGAATGGAGGAGTTTCATGGAGGTCGTTGAATGGGGTTGCGTTTGGAGATTTTTTGAAAGAATTTGAATTTGGTGAAAGTTCTACGAAGACACTGTTGAGTAAAATAAACTGGTTCTACGAAGATAGTGAGGATTAGGTAAAATTGGTGGGTTTGCCGCTCCACGATGCCCATTTTAGCCCCCTCCCTTCTCAACGGCCGTTTTGGAGGAAAAGTGGGCCGAGTTGGGCTGTGTTGGTCTCAGAATCAAATACTGTATAAACCGTCATGGATCGAGAGGGTGGTGGTCGGGCGATCGGAGAAGGAGAAAGGGGGAAAGTAGATTGTATAGGAACAGCCCCTAAGACTGACGGTGGTGATGAGTAGTGGTAGGGGGTCGCAAAATTTTTGCAAAGTGCGAACGTGACAGTTGAGCGTGGGCAGCATGGGCCACGAAGGAAAAGGGGAAAAGAAATGAAAAGGCGCTGAAGATGGATGTAGCAATAGATGCCGGTGTACTGTGTTTCGTTGTTGTTGCTACATTTTTCTACATTGTTGCTACATTTTTGCTGACACATTATATAAGATCCACGAAATGACATTTTTGTGGGAAAGGGCTGCAGCAGTTGAAGATCTATGTTTCATAGAGAAGACTTTTATGATGATAGATCATTGTTGTGTAATTCTGTCATATCATTGTGGCTGATTCCCGATTCTTTATTTAATAGTGTTACTTTTGTAGAGCTTTTCTATGATGAGTTATTTGTAACTTGAGGAAATTATTATCTACTGGCTGACCGTCGGCTTATGTCTCTCGGTCATAAAAGAGGTCTTACCAGGGCAAGCTTTGAACTGCCCATGGAACTTGGAAGGAGACTCAGATATGTCGATAGAGTCTTCAACGAACTATGAGCCTTCAAAGTTGGCAAAAGAGCGAAAGTGAGGCGAGCTAAAGGATGCGTATCATTGTCACACAGTCAAACACCGCCATACAAACATTGTCTATAGGGGTAATTGGGTGTCCAGATTACGAATATGACATTAGTTTTTATCGCAGAGCAACAACGACCGTGATCTCACCAGATAAGCTTGCCTCAATAACGTTCCAATGCCATGTTTGAAGGCCCATAACTTTCTTAGAAAATTCAGGTAGCAGTTTTGGTGTCGATACAGCGTTCAAGACTATCAAAATATCTAGGTCTCCTTCCAAAGTTCCATGGGAAAGTCAAAACATTTCCTTGTTAGTTAGCTTGCACTGCTGAAAGTCATCTTCAATTGATATGTCACAACACAGCTATCAAAAAATTGATCGGTTAAATATTTGCAGACCCTCGCAACGACATGTTTGGTACTGGCAGCGAAATACGAAGAAGATCGAGACATTGGAGTTCGTGATGTTATCAACGCAAGCCACCGGTTGGTCTTGATTCTGAACTTTGTCATCATTCCACGTATAACTCTGCTTCGTAGGATACTGCATCCGGACGGTGACCCAGCGAAACTTGACGATCACATGTATGAACTGAGGAGAGGTATTTCTGAGCTGACGTTTGTTGTCCTCCGCGAACTCAATTTTGATCTCAGCTTCGGGCATCCTTTTGATGTAAGTGCCAATACTCTGGCGGTACATAAAACTGTAGACACACATTTTCCGTAAATTTTCCAGTTATTGGCAATTTATCTGGACACATTACGATCGTGGATGCCGAAAGAGTTCTCTGAGAAGCCGATCGTTGACTCCTGCAACATAATGCTCAGGGACTGCTACTCCGTTCCGGAATTTGTCTTATCTCACTCCTCCCATTCCCTTGTTATCGCTGTGATCTCATTGGTTCTCAAAGGGCATGATGTAGATGTCCCACACAGTCGAGATTGGTTCGAAGTACTTCACAAGTCGATGACAGAGCAGAGGTTACAGAAAGTGGAATTGGAGATTATTCGTTCTGTTTACGGGTTGCATCCCACCACGGATTAAAAACCAAAGCGAATACCCTTTATGTTTCAGACTTTTTCGATCACATCACAGATCTTATTTCGATAAACATCGGTAATACAAAGTGATTATTGTGCTGATTGACATAACAAAAGAAACCATAAATATTTCAACGTTGTCACTTCCCGTTTGAGTCATCCATTTTCTGCCATTGTCCTTGGAGGTTTTCTCTCCACAAAACGATCTGCAACAAGGCAATCGTCAGGAACATGGAACTACGCACAATCCAACAGAAACTGCTACGCTTTCAAAGGCGTGTACCGGCCGATTTGATAAGTTGTAGATTTCTATACGCACCTTCAGACACTGACTCGTGAGCTCAGAAATGCCCTTCATATCTGTCGCAGGACTTTTTGAGCTATTAGTACCCTCTATAATAAAGCAATAGTTTGGTGCGTTTATTTGTCCATGAGACCTTCCATGGCTCACGACGTAGACCGAAGAAGAACAGTTGAGGCATGTTCCCAGACGAGAGTGGAAAGTTGCCCCTAGGGTGTCCACAGTTGAAGTAAACGCTCGGGTCAAGGGAGTACGGTAGTGGGCAGGGCCTGACCATGTGGGCAGGGTCTGCGCCAAGGCCTCTGTGGAGAATATCGATTTTTGCGGAGAAAGATCGAATGATGTTGTGGGATCGTGGTACCGATTAGGTGCTGAAATAAAAGTGCACATTTATTCGAGTGACATGCTATCGATCGGTAGCGACTAAGAATATCGATTTTTGCGCAGATGGCTCGAATGAGGTTGAGGATCATGGTATCGATTGGGTGCTGCAGTGAAAGTACTAACTTTTATCAAGAGCATGCTATCGATCGACATCGATTGAAAATATGGATTTTCGCGCAGATGGTTCGAGTGAGGTTGGGGATCATCGTATCGATTGGGAGCTGCAGTAGAAGTGAATATTCCACAGGGCCTTTTGCTACCAATCGGTAACGGTCGAAAATATCGGATTTCGAACAAAAGGGTCTCTCGGGAATCACAGCATAGGGTAGGTTCTTCAGTGAAGCAGAAGCTACCGCGTTGTGCGCGTGAAGCTGAACTGGTTGCTAATAAATTGCTGATAATCTGCTCTTTGAACAAGAGATCGCATAATCGCTTTGCTCTTTGCCCTTTTCAACAAATGCCTGGGAAGACTACGATATTAGCTTCTCAGTGCATGACTTCAGCTGAAAAATGGTTCCCGAGCAATTCCTTGCAGTTTAGACACCACTTGCCCATGGCTGCCCGTAGCGTCCGTCACGCACACACATGAGGTTTTTGCGACAAGCAAGCATGACAATCTTGTTTAGAAACCAAGCCACATTTTGCAAGTTCTTAGCCAAGTCGAAAATTTCGCCCTAACTTCGACAAATCGGGCAGTCGCCAGGAGCTATTCCCCCGAGCTAGTAATCCTTTGGCTCACCTATTATCGAAGAATGGTCTTGGAACGACAATTCACCTTACAAGGGAGCTCATTCAGGACTGGAGCGCTCTTCCAAAATGATTTCCTGCATTTCGTAGAGACTCGTGCAAGGAACACAAAATCATGTAGTGGAGAAGAGACAGTCTAAAGCTCTATCCTCCGTGATGACTAATTTTTGCAATTTATGTTGGCGCCTCTAAATTGTGTCCAGGCATCAGCATCGATTAGAATGTCATCCCCGTAATTTGGTGACAATTTCGAGGCTCCAACATAGATAGCAAAATTTTTCATCACGAGGGACTGAACTCTGGACCATTTCTTCGTCACTGTTTTGGAGTTCCCAGGAACGTTCAGGAGAAATGGACCATAGTTATATGTTCCTTGCATGAGCCTTCAAAAAATGCAAGAAACTATTTTGAAAAAGCGCTCCATAACCTGAAAGACCCTCCTTGTCAGTCATCAAAAACCTACGCAGTAGCAAAACGGAAATCAGGCGGCTGGGATAAGAAATACGGTGTTACAAAGCAAATAATGTTGTTGTAGTTGGATATGGATGCACAGCAGCGGTAGGTGTACATAGAAATTAAACTCACTAGAGCGCCGTTAGTCACACGGTGATTTTCTTTTTAAGGCCGGACTATGAATCGTGTCCTGTACTGAGAATCCAGTGCATCGCTCGCACTCCGCAATTCGCCGGAACGAAACGCCAGTTCCAGAGATGCAACACAGTTCGAATGATGCACCAGCGACTCAACGGCTGATTTCGCCCTACGACCAAGCTTCGATGTTATAGGTGTAACGATGGGTAACAACTGTCCCACATTTTTAGAAGAACAAAATATCATATTTGGCTGGAAACTGCAATCAGAGATTGCAGTGCCGGAAGGCGTACGTAGAAACTGAAATAATTAGCGAGAAAGAGAGAGAGAATGCTTGATCTCCTCAACATGAGTGCCACGTTTGCTTGCAGCAAAAATAGCTGGAGTGCGAGCTATGGGTGTTGGCAGGCATGGGCGGACAATGTCTGCACTTATTGAAATTGCTTTCAACACTTTCTTAAGATCAGTAGCAGGGAAGCGCTGATGATGTAACGTACTCGAAGGTTTCTTTGACATGTGACTGCAGGCTAAAAATGGAAAGTTAAACTCACTAGGGAGGCGATCTCACGACCTCTCACCTTTAGACCCAATCCACTGCCGCTGCGCTCTTTGGCTTCATAACTCTATTCAGATGACCGAGTGAAGAGTCTCGAAAATTTGAGCGCTCTTGAGCTCAAATTGCAAGAACCTAGCTTCATTTGGCCGGGATGATCTATTGATCTTCCTTTGACTGAACAAAAACTCTGATTTCACACGGCTGACGTTCTGCAAGCCGTTGTACAGACCATACAGGCCACTCTCGAGTATCCCTATAATTCTGAGAAGAAGCAGAGTGCGTGGAGCATCCAAGAAGGATTTATGAACACTGAGTGTTTCAATATTTTCTCAAGAAAATTTTAGATATATCAGCTGCTTACATTTGAGGAAGCAGAGGAAGGCGTTACGAAAAATTCCTCCGAAAACCAGTTTTTGAACTGCGCCTTCGGATTATATGGACCAACCTTGTTATCTTCTCCGCTGACCGAAAGAATGCTACCACACACTGACCAACTTATATGCCAAAGAGCACCTTGGGCCTGAAACAACTAAGTATAGGGAATCAATGTGAAACTAACATCAGGTTTGATTTAGATCATGCAGAATTCTAGCATTTTTCAACAAGTGCAGAGCGAAAAAAAATGGATGACTGGTTAGCCAGCCCGTAGAATCCTGTCATTGCGAGGGTTCAAGATAGCTCATTTTCTGATTGTTTCAGGACATAAGTACATACACTTTCAATACAAGGGCAGCCCTTTACGTAGCCGTTACATCAGGACAATTAAGCAACACACCAATCAACGATGTAAATAAAAGGAGAGGCAAAAGTAAATACAGCACTATAGATGTTAAGATGTGTTTTGATTGGAACAATCACGGTAAGAATGTCTCGACGTAGAGTACTGCGGAAGTTGATGAACTTCGCTTTCTCATTGCCACTGCGCGTCCTGCGGGACGTTCTACTACAACACCCCTGGATAGCTTTTTGCAACTTTCCCGGAATGGATTTTATGACATTGGTTATCATGAACACTCAACGCTTCAAAGGGTGAGCCAAAATTATGGTAACCGAGAGTGCGCGCATTCGAGCCCACTTTTCTGGTTCTCTCCAATCTTATTTTCTGTCCTGATCCGATAAGATAGTATGTCTACTTTTTCGTGAAACCAAATATTACGCATGCTTCAAAACTAGTGAAACAACCATCACTGTATGCAAATTCTCAAACTGAACCGACAAGAGATTCTGCCATACTAC
>KZ346370.1:14023-26389 GCA_002352805.1 Teladorsagia circumcincta | reverse complement strand
GGGGAGGGTCGTAAAATTTTGGAAATTTGTCCAACGTGACGGTTGACCCTGCCTCCAGCCGTTTAGCAGAGGGAGCGTTAGCATTGAAAAGAGCAGCACCGATGAGAGTCGCATCAATGCGAAATCAACTTACAGAGAAGGGGTTCCGTTTCTCGGGTCGGGTTCTGGGCCTTTTTTAACGCTCTCGATTTTTGCTTATCCCTTCACGACTTACCACCTCTACCTTGCTTCCCTATAGGCTTCCTTCTCATCGCAAACTCCTTCTTTGAGGAATGGTTGATTGAGGGAGGTTTGAGACCTACAACCTCTCCTGGCCTTGACGACGGTCTCTCGTAGGCTTGAGGAGAGGAATTTCCCCACACCAAAAGATCGTCCGGTGGCTCTAAGTAATGCTATTTCATACGTTTTCAAGGAAGTTCTTGAAAGCAATTTGGAAAGACACCAATGGTCTACAGGCTCCGGGAAGGAATTTGATTTTTTTCCAGGAGTTTCGAATTATTTCTCTTCAGATCTACTTTGAACCATTCAGAAACAAATCAAGGCATGGTTGATAGGAGAAGGTAAAAATGCTGATGGAGAAATAGCGGTTTCTGAGCCAAATTTGGGGACAATAAGGAGATACTACAGCCTGCCTTTGCTTTCACTAGGCGAATATTTTGCATTATATGTACCAACAATATGCTATGCATTATTACATTACCGACTTTACTCAGCTCTTTCATGCCTATCTAACACCTCTACCTAGTTCCCTAGGAGCAGTCAATTTTTTTTAGTGTAGCGCTCAACCAAAACGCGGCCGCGCCAATGCATTACTAGGTCATACATTAGAGGCAAATGTGCGGACTTGTTTCACGGGTTCGAGAGCTCCCGTTTGGGATCCCCGCTCATTATGAACATACTCCCAATCACAGTGTTTAGATGGCAAAGGAAAGAGGTGCTAGAATTGTGGTCACACGAAAGGCAAAGTTTAGTTATTACCTCATATAAAACTTCTACTTTTGAAGAGCTTTGCAATGCTCCCAGAAAGACTCTGAAGAGAACTCTCAGGCATGCTCCAGTCGTTCTCCAACAAGTACCCTTTCATCGATCTCAAAACTGAATCTATGCACTTTGAGCTGAGGAGCCAGCACTTGAAGGCTGTCTGCCCGACCTCGGATCCTTCTATTTATTCTTGGCTCTCTCGCCTTTTCTAGAAGGGCGTTTTGCCTTTCAAATGCTGGAATAAACCTGATCGAAAAATGCATGCACCTAGGAAATACCTGCTTGCATTACTTTCCCCGATCATTACTTGTGCAAAAATCATGAAAATATTTCTCATGTTCATCACGAAAGAAAGGAACATTACAGGTCAGAATGCAGAAAACCGTGTACCACCATCTAAACCTCTTCACCTTCGACGGTATCGGCAAGTTCTTTGTAGCCGAATGCTGGGTGCCCCTGGTTCACTTGGACGAAGTGAAGGCAGCCCTCGAACGAGGAGCGGTGAGCAATAGATAGCCAGTATCCTGCTAGTTATTCTTATGCAATTCTTCTTCAGGAAATATCCGGCTCTACAGTTCAACCAGTTCTGAACGTTCTAGAGTCTCCAGAAGAACCTCCAACTTATAATAGAACAAACAAATTCACCGAAGTTTTCCAAGGAATCGTTGATTCATACGGTATCGCCACCTATCAGGAACTGAACCCTGGTAAGAGCTTTGCTTATCCAATTTTTGCCCGCTTTTTTATGATCCCACCCTGCTCATTATTCGGAGAGATACACAGAGGAGCCGAGTGCACTCCACTACCTTCCCCTTTCTTCCCAAAAGTACTAATAGAAAACTAACGACTTAATTTTCTTCGATACCTTTGAAAAGTATTTTTGCAAGGAAAGTAAGCACCCTCCATCAAACTGGTGCAATTCCTGCACACAAATGTGGAAGTGGTAGTGCAAAGTGGACCGGCAAGCGGAAGAAAAATAGAAGCTTTGTCGGGAATCCCTTTGAATAAGGACTCCCTCATTGTCTCAGTTTGGCTGTGCTGACGCAGTAAGGCATTGAGCGAGAGGATAGGCGAGATCAGCACAACGAATGAGAAGGCGCAGAAACCATGGTGCGAACGAGGAAAAACTTAAATGATCGAAGCTGTATACAAAAGGCCCTTTTGCCCTCATGGGCCGAGGAGCTGGGAGGGGTATCTGCGACATCAGTGGACGGTTCTATCTTACTCACTAGAGGATTGATCCACTCTAACCCATTGTGGCATGTGCCTTCGATGTCAGCCTGGTGTTCCTGGTAGCTAATTCCATCTACCGTACCAATGAGCCATTCAGAATCAATCTGGCCGTAAAGCTAGTGTGGCCTGATGAAGAATCACTTCAAAAAGATCTTCTGCCTTGCCCATTCCGTTGACATTACTGTACCACAGCTAATTAAGCGCTCAATATAAGTGCCAGAAAGCAGATTTCACGAAATTTCACAATAGTGCCTATGAATTATGAAATATCGAGGTTCGAAAAGCTACATGTGTCGCTTTGCACCAACCGGCTAGCAGAACGTGAGTACAATTTGCTAAAATCTCCACTGCACCGGTCATCGTAGAAGTGCGTTCAATTTTTCGCGTTTCCGTATAAGGTTTTGAAGGTGGATTTCGCGATAAGGACGGGGGTCGAAGAAGTGGAAATTTTCCTGATGAAAAAACAGGGGGAGCCTCTAAGGGCGCAAATCGACATGCAATTCACAGCAAGGGATACGCCCGGTGACCTATCATGGCGTAGCCGCAACGCTAGCGCCGCAACACCCCACCTGTGGCGCTTTGACTCTATCCTTGTGGCAGAGAGAGCATTAGCGTTGAAGAAAGAAGCTTCGATGAGAGTCGCATAAATGCCGAAACCAGCACACGAGGAAGGGGTCCTAGTTCTCCGGTTCTGGGCTGTTTTCCATGGTTTTCCCTTCATTCTTGCACCACTTACCACATGTACCTTAATTTCTAATAAGCTGCCATTCACAGTGAATTCTGCTATCAGTACGTACCTGACGCTTTTTTCAAATTTTTTTCATTCAGTTTCTATGGTTAGAAAAACTCTTATGGTTTGCAGCCCCGTACACGATCATCTCGTTCCCATTCATCTTTGCTTGTATGTTCGGAGATCTGGGGCACGGTTTGCTCATGTTCCTGTGCGGTCTATACTTCGTTGTTCGAGAGAAGAATCTCATCAATCGTAACATCAAGGACGAGGTTTGTTCTGATGTTTCGTGCTCTAACCTTCGAACACATTATTCCCTTTGCAGATCTTTGGGATGTTCTTTGGTGGACGCTATATCATTCTGTTGATGGGACTGTTCTCGATCCACGCCGGCATAATCTACAACGACGCCTTCGCAAAATCATTCAACATCTTTGGAAGTACTTGGCTGAATCCATACACGTAAGGTTGAGTGTCGTATCCGATTTCATTAACTTAATCTCAGCCATCTTCCAGCAATGCAACCCTCACCAGCTGGGTCATTGAAAGTGAGCAGAACAAGAAGGAATTCTTGATTGAGGTTGGTTCCCAAAATTCCGTGCTATTTTCGATATGCATTCCTTTGTATCACCTATAAATGGTTTAGATGGATCCCGGCTACAGTTACCAACATGCTGATGGACCGTATCCATTTGGCGTGGATCCCATTTGGAATGTGGCCGAGAACAAATTGAACTTCCTCAACTCAATGAAAATGAAGCTGTCTGTGATCGCTGGAATAGCGCAGATGACGTTTGGTGTCATATTGAGCTTCTACAATTACAGGTATGAGCTTCCAAAGGTGTATCATTCAGCCACTAGAATTATAAAGCTGTTCGGGAAATCTCAAAAAAGACCTTGTACATACAGCAGAGCTGGAACCTGGCAGGTCCGTGGAAGTGATAGCTGTGGTATCCGATTGACTTTGGCACCCGCTTTATCCTTATTATCTATCCTTGTTACTCCCCTTTCTCTTCCCCCAATCTAGACCCAGAATAAGGCCCTAGATTCCTATTAAATGGGATGTTCAGGTATACATAGATCGTATGGAGCTCGTCATAAGCTCGTAGAAGATTTCTTCAACGTAAATTTTTAAAAGGTTGTGAGTAACCCTTGCTGACCCCTATTCGGACGGGATCACCTTGTTCAAAACCTGAAAGTACCAAAGCTAGCTATGACTACTAGACGGAACCTGTCATGAAACCATACAGAATTTCGAGATCAAATAGGTCATCACCTCTTCGGAAGGTCTTCTTGCCGTAACTTCCGCCCAACACTTAAATGTCAGAACCGCGGAACCAGTAGCAATGCGGTCTGCTTTCTTCCGAAGTCTTTAGTGGGAGGACGATTTTACACAAAACTTCAGCTCCCGAGCTAGCCTAAGACTATGTACTCTTTTTCTGGTCTTTTTTGAACTACTCACTTAAATTTTAGATGCTTGAGTTTTCATGCAGGGTTTGGAACTTTCGCACCGAACCGCGGAAGATCTACAACTTATGAATCTTGAGTTCAGTGTGTCCTCTACCGGGCCAGCTGTTAAACTTGGAATCAAGGTCAACCGTCGCCTTCGCACTTTTCGGAGATGTTTCCGACGTTCCCCTCCCCCCACCCCATCACCTCCACACCTACCTTGAGAAGGTCCCCTCAATACACCTCGTCCCCTACCTGAAAAATACTCTGACGAATATTTCTGTTTCTATATTGTCTGACCCCCTACAGTCGACACAGCCCAACCCCGCCACTTTCCCTCCATGAATCCGCCGCCGAGCGGTCCTTTGTTGGCACTTCTCCCAAACATGGAGGACCCACGAGCGCGGCGCGGAAATGAAGCAGAATGCTCTGGTGATTCACGAAATGCAAAGTTAGACTTCATAGAGAACATCCTTGACCTTGCGCAGTCCTTGAAATTGCGCTAGCCGAGGTGAAGCTTTATAAGGGGAAGAGTGGACCCAACATATCAGGCATTGATGGAGAGAAGAATTCCTCAAATTCATCATCATGCGTTTCCTTGTACATCAGTAGCTTGAGTGTCTGCTATTGTCCATTCAGTAGTGGAACATCTCATTGTTTGGGAAAAATAACTAGAATGTTTCAGTTCACCGGCTGGAGGCACTTAGGAGGGACTGACTTATCAATGACCAGTTTGTGGATCGAAACCTCAATTTTCCCACTTTATACAAGGGATATCGATGCTCTAGTTACGTATATGACATCCTTTTTTTTCCGATAGCTCCAGTTTATGCCACTTCGGCGCCATTTGGCGTGACAACTTTTTTGGTCAGATTCCAGTAAAAATGTAACTAAAAGTTCCTAGATATGATGTCTATTATTGGCGCTGGCGCTATTTAGAGCGAAGCAAGAAGCTCCAACCTAGATGGAAAAATTGTCATCAAGTGGGATTGAACCTTTTTCCCGGTTTCCCGGGGGTTCGCGGGGCCGCTCAGCGAAAACCGACCACGGTTTTGTAGTCCACGCACTAGCTCCTATGACATGGAGGAAACCGTTTTGAGAAAGCTTTCCACACCCTGAACGACCTCCTTTGTAAGTGCGACCCCGCCCCTCCCGAATTCGCAAAAGCCTTCGTTCGAATAGAGGCAACGGACGGTTGAAACTGAGTGAGACAGCTTCGTTGTGATGAACGTTTCGGCATCTAGCATTTTTAGTTTAGATGACACTTTTTACGAAAATCACATGAATTCTTTTGCAGATTTTTCAAGTCAAAGATCGACATCTTCACAGTTTTCATTCCCCAATTGCTATTCATGACTTGCATATTCATTTACCTCTGTCTGCAGGTTTGTTCTCTTCCTTAATACAGTGCTATAGATATTTTAAGGAAAAACAGCTGAACATCCAACTGGAAATTTTCAGATCATAGTGAAGTGGATTTTCTTCTGGGTGAGAGCAGAAACGATTTTCGGCCAACTTTATCCCGGTTCTCACTGTGCACCGTCCCTTCTGGTATGTACTGATTTTCGTCTTCAACAACAGGATTTCGGGATACCAGAAACTCGGTATTTAAATTGATCGGTTTCCAGATTGGTCTTATCAGCATGTTCATGTTCAAGGATCGACCAGCTGGATTCGTTCAAATGGACAAGGCATGTATAACTTAATTTTCCCCTGGATGTTGCAAATTCTAAAATTCTACTTCAAAACGTCATTACTTTTGAAATGTGACGTGCTTCTTTGTACTTCGCTTTTAAAATAGCTATATTTTGAGTACTAGAGAGGAGTTGCCATCTTTGGACACAGCTGATGATGTGATGGGGTTGAAGCAGGGCGCACTCCTTGGTGATCCTCCTCTGTAATTCTAGGGGTATGCGCGTTGATGTCACACCATCGAATCATCGGAAGTGTCATGTTGGTTAAAGATCGGTGAAATATTCATGATCCTACCCATCATGTCCACATTCCACCATAATTTTTGCATGTGGTCAACGCTTCACTACCCTGAACTCCTACCTCGCGTTTGGCTTGAGTCGAACTTGACGGGGACGCTGACTGAGGTTCGTTTCTTCCCACTATTTGAGCCAGAAACGTAAAAGCACCTCGAAAGTCTTTCCATGTTTCACCTGTCCTTATCAGCATGTGCTCATAGGAGCGATTGCATGTTATCAACGCTCTTATGCTAGCGTTAGAAAGGCTCTTGTCCTCGGTGGCGGATATGCAGGGCACAAGAATCGCGCGTCCTCCCGAAATGCAGGGTTTTCAGCTGGAACCACTTTCGGTGTTACTGCTAAGAGATAGCTAAACACATATTGCCATCTGAATATGGCTCAGAATGATATGTTTAGAGCAGAATTGCGTTAACAGAAATCGTGGAGGTGTTATTTTGAAGTCGAGTAGTAGGAGAATGCATGTAGTAACGACCAAAAGTGGTAGCCATTTTCCTGTATTACTTTTCTCACTTCTTGATGCGTTGTATTCTTTAATCGCTTCAAATCCTCAAATCCTAAAGGCAAGCCCCGGGCTGGAAAGGGAACACAAGAGCGCTTTGCAGTGATGGTTGAGTGAAGCTTTCCCAGTTTTTTGGCTTATTTATTTATTTAGTTACATTTTGTTGATCAATCACAGAAAATAACATACAAAGAGACCAGATAGTATCCTAATAAGAGACATAATCGATTGACGTTTTCAAGTACCCAAATTGACACAATTAAAGGAACTCTATAGAACCAGCTTCTCAAGTTTAAGCTGAGTGGCAGTGTGATTATACGCCAGCTCTTTTTCTTGAGCATTCCTTTAAGGATCCAAGACATCAGAAAAATCTGCCAATTCTTGAGTCTTTTTTCCAAAGTAGAATAAAGTAAGTGTACAAAAACTCATAGCAAATGTACATACGTGCAGCAGGCTATCAAACTTATTAGGAAGGCTCTCGAGTGGATAAAAACAATTGCAAACAATATCGAAACGATAACGTAACAGGGGAGAAGAGAGCATACTTATGAATGCTTCGAGGTATTGTGCTTTACAAAGAATATAGTAGAAGGCAAGATCACTACCCTTCTCCACATATACGTGCATATCTATCATCAATATCCGGAAATTTTTAACGCGCGCTTATTGAAATAAAGTGAAAATGGGTTTCGTGATTGAAACGTTGTAGGGCAGAATTGGAAAAAACAGCAACATGAGACAATATTTCTCACATACAAACAAAAGCAAGTTGGAACAATATGTTTTTTCAGCCAATAGCAGGAACAAATGGAACAACTATACAGTACGTGGAGCAAGAGCAATGCTATCTCACACAGTGGTATCCAGGACAGGTATGGTCACGGTTGAATTTGGTGCGAGAACCTCTTTGAGGCACCCCAATTTTCGAGGATACCCCCGGATCCACATATGATTTGAGAAAGGACTCCTTCACAAGTCCAGTGTTTCAGAGCGGTGTGGAAGCGATACTGGTCATAATAGCGGTGTTGTGTGTCCCAGTGATGCTCTTCGGGAAACCGATCTACTTCATCATGGAGCAGAGGAAAAAGAAGAAGGCAATGGGAAGCAACATTGTGAGCCTTGAACCACCTTACATGCATATTTCACCTTTTGGAGGGACGAATTTGGGGACCTTCTGTTTTTGGAATAGATAAGCATTAATACAAAAATACAGTTTTGAAAAGATAGAGTCGAAAATTGGATATTCATGACTATTTCGAAATATAATATTTTCACTTCTTGACAGATTAGGTACCATCACAGATACTTTTCAACATCTCCGTTGAAAGAAAAGTTCATTTTTTAGTCGGTACGAGCGAACGTCGTTGCGGACGATTCGGAGATCATCATCAACGGCAACCACAAGGTGAACGAAGCCGAGGCGGCTGGCGCACATGGACACGATGAGGTACGCTGGCAATTTCTCCCCTCCCCATTCTTCGTTCTGTGAAAATTTCAGCTATTTTCAGGCTTTCGGTGACGTGATGGTCCATCAGGCGATTCACACCATTGAATATGTGCTTGGTTGCGTTTCGCACACCGCGTCATACCTTCGACTTTGGGCTCTGTCCCTTGCCCACGCTCGTCAGTTCTTTCTTTCTTTCTCTTTCCTGGGGTAGGGGATGGGGACGGGGAATGGTTAGGGGAGGTTTCGTCGCACGACCACTGAGCGACGGCTGCACTCTTGATTTTGCAGCTTTGTTTCCATTCTTTCATCGCTGTTTTTTGTGCTTGAAATGTATTTACGAGCGAATATACAACAAGGAACAGTAAAATGAAAACAAAAAAACAAAGCTGGAAATCAAAGGTGCGACCGTAGCCGAGGGGGTTCTGCGACGAAACCTCCCCAACGTTTCCCCGTCCCCACTCCCTACCCAACATTCAGCATACGGCCCTTGACGGTGCATCTTTTGGCTTTGATGGCATCACTGAAGGTCATTGGTGGAAGGGATGGGTCCAACCAGAATCCCACGAGCCCTGCTGCGAGGACTAGTCAATCAATGACCTATATGACTTCAATGAAACCGCACCGATTCCCAGCCATCGTTATCATTGCCTTTGAAAATATTTAGCGTCTTTTTACTGATTTATGCTCCCTCTACTTTGGCATGTATCTACACCTACTACCCATTGCAGAGTTGTCCGAAGTGCTCTGGCATATGGTGCTCTCGAACGCGTTCGGTCTAAGTGGAATCGCTGGTTACATAGCCATCTACGTGATCTTCTTCTTCTTTGGAGTGCTCACGTTCTCTATTCTGGTACTTATGGAAGGCCTCTCAGCTTTCCTTCACGCACTCCGTCTTCATTGGTAACTTTACTTTTGAAATTTTCCACGAAATATCCAACCAGCTGGCGATTTTCAGGGTGGAATTCCAATCGAAGTTCTATCAAGGCCTCGGCTACGCATTCGTACCGTACTCGTTCAAGACAGCTCTACTGGCGGCTGAAGCTGGCAACTAATCGCTGGCGCTCCGATTCGTCGACTCAATTTTTGCAAATGTGCATAATTTCAGCATAATCCGAGTGGCTAGGTAGCGGCAAGCCGGTGCGTGCATTGGCAAGATGAGGGAACCGTCTCCTTCACTGTCCATTCTCGATAATTGCCCGCTTTGAAACTTTTCTTAATTTGTTAATGTCTCCCGGTGACTTCACAATAAACGAATCGAAGCCAGTTTTCGTAGCGTCGACGAGAGCTGTTCAAGGCAGCTTGCTTGGGGGAGACATCGCACAAAGAAGAACGAGTTCACAAAACGTGGGTCAGCAACTCACGGAAATTGTGGGAAGAGTGATAATCACATTCATTTGGCATAGCAAATGCTCATCAAGAAAACATCAGTATAGCTATTAAAGCAACAGTCCCAGCAGAAATTCTACCTTAGGATTTGCCTTTGCTAGCCTAGTCATGAACATAAGAAGTGTGACTGAACCGAAAACTCTCTTGGGAAGCCACTAGAATGGGAGCTGAACGGTTTTGAAGTGGTCGTAGTTGCGAATCGGATGCAATCCTCTCGGCAGCCCACTTTAAAACCGTCCAGCTTCCATTCTAGCGGCTTTCCAAGGTGAGATTTTTGTTCACTCACACTTCTTATGGTTTTGACCATGCTGGCGCGTCGTTCGGCATCACTAGTGTCGAAGGTGAAAACCCTGCTGGGACTGTTGCTTCAATCACCTATTGCTCTGCGAAAGACTTGCAATAAGGCACCATTGAGAAATGAATCGAGTCGAGACGTCGCGTGCGAGTCTGAACATCTCTCCTGAGTCGTTTCTTTACACGCCCATTCCAAATGAGCCACACTGCTAAACAACGAAACTGAACTGTTCAAGACACAGAAAACAAATTTGGTACAGATTTTTATTTTTTATAAACTCAAGCGCTAAAAATAATCCATTGACTCTACAAGTCATTTAGAGTCCGGAACACTAATGAGCTTATTTACTACTGCGACATCCTCATATTCATAAATCAGAACACTGAACGCTTATGTCCGTCCTTCCCTTGTACTCCCCGCCACTAGACACATACACTTGGACTTCTAAAAGCACATCCTAGCCTCAAATTGGTGTGGTTTTATGGCTCTGTGGGACATTGATAATAGTTCGGGAAGATAGCGCAAAGACCGTGCCTTCTTACATGTTGCCAGTGACTTGAACTTGATTCTTGCTCGCTTTTTCGTACCTCGTGCTTCTTGCCCGGAAAGAGGAGGAAATGGGCGAGGGTGCTGCTCGGCAACAATTGCTTTACCACCGGCTTCAACGCATTTGTCTAATGCGACATTCTCTAACCTTTGCCAATGAGGCGAAACTTGGAGTGAAAAGCGTCTATTTTTGCATCCACATACATTCAGCGAATATCTTGAGTGCCCAAACTCACACAATGTATTCCGTTAGTGTTCACCACTTAGTTATTGCTACTTTGTTGGTTTTCAACAATTGACATTTCCCCCCTTCAAAACTAGTCTTCCTACTTCATCATTCCGTCATTCCTGGCCAACTCTATGTCTTTCTTTTATAAAGAATACTCCTCTACATTTTAGCCATGGTATGATCATTGCTCCACTTCTCAAGCATTTCATCTCATCTCCTATATCTCCATGATGACCACCCATATAGGAAATTTCACACGACACGACACACATCATTTCACCACTTCTTCAGTCAGAGTCGCTTCTTGAATATATGACATTTATTGCGCTATATTTATCACACCAAGTCCAAGTCAGACCAAGTCGCCGTTAGTCACAAGTAATACAATTGAATTATAACCATATGTCAATAATTTCAAACTGGGAACTATTTTGAGTTGCAAAAAGGTGATGATTTACATAGGAAATACCACCACTCACGCGAAAGGCTTGGAACCTGGAACCTCTGAGAGGTTTTTCTAGGTACTCCATGCAGCCCACCGCCCACAGTTTTCGCCCCCCCCCCCCCTTAGCTGGGATTCATGCGAAAAATCTAGAACATGGATTGAAAGTGAAGCTGATAATCGCAAAGCTAATGAAGTTTCGGTGAAGAAGCGGCATGGAAATATTCTGTAGAAACGAAACTTCTGACAGGATCTATTACAAACAGAAGCTATAAACTATTGACAACCAGACTGTGTAGAGAGTACGTGTAAGTGTAGGTCATCCAAAAAAGCGTAAGATTCACAGAAATTCGTTGATTTTCAGCAGTGAAGCCTGTAATGGGCTCTTGCTGCGGAAGTGCAAAGAAGCCATGGAATAAGGTAGAAACACTTCAGCATGCACGGTTTATCGGGCGCTCCAGAAAGGCAGTGATGGTTCAGAAAGTATTTTTGCATCGTAGTGAGGACCTGCTAAAGGTAATCGAGACTCAAACCGGAGTTTTGTCATTGCAGACAAACCAAATATAAGCTGGGCTTATTGGCGCGGTAGGGCAGAAGAGGGTTCGACATGTGAAACCTGCGAATGGTCGCCTAGTCCAACATTCTGCAACAAGAATATTTGGAAAGCTCTGCAAACACGTTTCATTACGGTGCGATATGGTCTGGATAGGAAAACCCAAGATTTCAACTACAGTTGATGGTACTATACATACATGGGTGGCCGAAAAAAAAGAGGCACTTTGCTCATGACGCATAAAGCTTTACCTCGCTCGTGGACCCGGTGCTGGTAGAGGTATAACGGCGAAATATTTTTCAGATTTCCCGCTTAAGCAGAAGCAGACCCTCCTACACTGGCCTCACCTTCCTCAGAATAAGGCGTCATAAGCCGTCACCATTGAGCTCAAGGAGGCCTCCCGTTATTGCTCCAGCCCGAAGCTCCTACATAAATGTTTTACTTGGTCTAGCTCTAGTGACTATTATGGAGTTTTTTTTTGTGTTAACACGTAACGGACCGAGTGCATCACATGGTGATGCACGCAATCCGAAGAATGGACTCCTTTCGCTTGACTTATTCTGACATTCTTCATGTTTTGAAACT